>VMDR010001649.1:102681-117036 GCA_007922815.1 Macrotus californicus
TTTTACTGGAGCTCTTCTCATGACTAGCAACAGTCACCACATGGGTGACCTCACACAGTGCCATACATTTCATGCAGACACTGATGATTCCAAATCTAAAACTATAAAACATCTAGAAGAAAATATAGGAGAAGATGTTTTGACCTTGGGTTAGGCAAAGATTTTTTAGATACCACTTCCAAAGCAAAGTCCATAGAAGAACAAATTAATAAATTAATAAATAGAACTTTGATATCAAAGTTAAAAATGTCTGCTTTTTCAAAGACGCTGTTAATACAACGAAGAGAGGCCAGAGACTGGAAGAAAATATTTACAATACATGTGTGTATCTGACAAAATAATTGTATCCAGAATAAATTTTAAAGTCTCCAAACTCAATAATAACAAAAAAAACCTAATTTACAAAATTGACAAAATATATGAACAGATATATTTTAAAAGGCATACAAATGACAAATAAGTACATGGAAAGATGATCAACATCATGAATCATTAGGGAAATGCAAAGTAAAAACATTATAAAATGCCACAACACACCTATTAGAATGCCTAAAATTAAAAGAAAAATCTGACCATACCAAGTGTTGGCCAGGAAGTGGAAAAACTAGAACTCTCATATGTTGCTGATGGGAATGTAAAATGGTACAATCACTTTGGAATCTGTTTGTTAGTTTCTCAGAAAGTTAGGCATACACCTACACTATGACCTTGTCATCTATTCCTAGGGGTTTACCCAAGAGAAAAGGCAGCACATGTCCATAGAAAGACTTTTACACAAATTTTCAAGGAGCTTTGTTCCTAATTGTCCCAAACTGGGAATAACCCAAGTATATATCAACAGATGAATGGATAAAAGCACTGTAGTTCATCTGTACAATGAATTCTACTCAGCAAAAATGAAAAGAAATGAACTATTGACATATGCCCTAGCACAGATGAAAACCAAAATAATTATGCTGAATAAAAGAAGCCACAAAACAAAAATATGTACTGTGATTCATTTAAATAAATTTCCAGAAGTTCCAAACTGATATACAATGACAGAAGGCAGATTGATGGTTTCCTGGGGAAGGAATAGGAGTAGGAAGGGGCAGAAGATGAGATTGTCAAGGTCACGAGGAAACATTTGGGGGTGATGATTATGTCCATTATCTTGATTGTGGTGATGGTTTTACAGGTGTATACATATGTCAACATTATAAAAACATGCACTTTAAATACATGTAGTTTATGTATGTCAATTATCCCTCAAGAAAGGTATTTAGAAAACCCAAGTAGTTAACTTCTTTTTTTAAGCCCTGCAACCGCAAGGCCTTCAAAAAATTGGGTAAAAACTCAGAATTGTTCCTCTCCACAGAAATCTTCAGCAAAAGGTGAAAGAGTTATATGATCTGAAGAGAAACCAGAGTATCCAAGTAGTTAACTTCTATGGACAAGGGTGTATGTGTGTGTGACAGGCTGGCATGAGGGTACAAGAGTATACGAACTTTTCTCCCTAGACATACAGGGGAACCAGACAGACAAACATATACACACATAACACACTAATCAAAATCTTGTAGACATTAGGGTCAGTGCTCTCAAGTTTTTATGCCATAGTTTTCATTGCCTTTAGCTCTGCTTTCTGTGTACTCTTTTATTACATAGTCCTGAAGTTCTGTAGTAGGGCATTCTGACTTTATTTTAACCACAACAGGTTTTATGTGAAATCTAAGGCTTCAAGTGAGCAAGATTCCAGAGTTGTGAGGTAGAAAGTGAAGAAGAAACAGGGGTAAGATGCTAACCTACTACCCAGCAGGTGAGAGATGCCACTTAACCTTTCAGCTCTGGAAGCTGAATTTTGTCATGAGCTGTCCCTGTATTTACCACCTAACAATTACTGCAACTGGATAAAGTGTGAAAAACCTGGAAAACATTAGCCTGTCAACCACATTGGTATCTTTGATAAAGTTGTCTATGGCAAGGTCCCAGATACAATTGAAAACCAGCACATGGCCTGTTAAAATGGTCTAGTATCTTTCCATTCCTCCATTCTGCAGACTGCTTCTGGCTTACAATATGGCAATTGTTTTGTCAGATCAGTAAAGGCAGTCATGTTATTAGAACATCTTGATCTTGATTTTCTATATAGTTCAAAATTACATGTGGCTGTTCCAGCTGCAGTTCAGGAAGAGCACAGAGTAAAGGCGGAGCTGTTGCTGGGTAACATTACTGCCTGCCCAGGTGTACCCCATAAGGTGGTGTTTAAGTTGAAGAATATACCATGGTCTAAGGTCTGTTAGTTTCATAAAAGTGATTTTGTTGGCATGTTTAAGGTGGAACCAACTCACAGCATCAGTATAATTATAGTAATTTAAAATAATAACACAATGGGCTAGTAGACCAGAAAGCTTTGAGGCAGCTCTGTCAATAGGCTCACTATATGGGGAGCCAAATTATCACAAGGTTGCTTGGTGTCTACAGAATAAGTACAAAGACTTTTACTTGATCTTAAAATATTACTGTCAATGGCCTGAGGCACTCTTACCCACAAAAGGAACAGTCTTGCCAAGTGCTTTGGTTCCCCATATGCTTTGGTGAACACTGCCAGGATAGTCTTTCCTAAATCTTCCAGGATGATAGGCTCTGCCATCCAGGGAGTCTCTATGACCCTCTGATTCTTTTTATTACTTCCTTGGCTAACCAACTCCTTCTGTTCACGTAGCTTTTATCCAAACAGGCACAGCGTAGCCGCTTAGTTTTCTGCTAACTTACAACTTCATGTAAATCTTCCTTATTATTTTACCCCCAGATCAATGGGACTGCAGTTTGAGATGCTCCCCCAGACTTCTATTTTATATAAAGATGAATAATTTATTGGCTTACTTCTGCAATTGGCTAATTATATCCATTCTGTTTTTATTAGTTTGCATGCATTTTATATTTAATTTTCCTAGTTTAATTCTGAAAGCTAACTTATTCCAGGTTTTGGAGATACCTACCTGGACTGCCTCCATCCTTCTGCTCCCCATTCTGACCATTGATTTGAGCCCAAGCTTGGCCATAAGCTAACCTGTGATTCAATATACCCATTAATTTAAATGGGTGCAATATCACCATCAATAAACTGGGCACAATATTCCCTCAACTTACAAGGATAAAATTTCTTTTAAAGAGGGGGAACAGTGGACACAGAATGAAGAGAATGAGATAAAAAGATTAAAAAATAAAGGCATGTAAAATGAAATTCTTTGCTATTTTAATGTCTGATCTGTAAATGTATGAAATGAGATTATATTTTGGGAAAAGACAGCTACATAAAATAATATAATCTGGCACTGCTGTAAATCCAATTTCTATTATCATTGTTTTATTTGACTTTATATCATAAGAAATGTTTAGATTAAATCAACACCTTAATTTTCGAGTGGCAGATCTAATTTTTATTTCTTATTCCCTCCCTAGCTGTTATGGTGGGAGAAGGGAGACCTCAGGCTGTTAAATAGTTTACCTAAAGAGCCTTAAAACAAATAGAGCTACTATGCAGCCTTTAACTGCTCAATGTCAGATATCCAGATTAAAATTTTAAAGTTCAGGAAAGAGAATCCAGATACATAATCTTCGTAATGATCAAGTCGGACTTTAGAAAAATAGGGATGTAACTAAGTGTTCGATAGCCATTGCTGTAGATGGTCAGAGGTGGGACAAAGCTTTATCCAGATCTGTACACCAGGGCCATTGCCACTAGTGGAGCCCAGCTCTTCAGACAGCTTTCAGAGCCCACGGAGGAGACCATCCTCGTCCGCACCCATTTCCTTACTCTTTATCAGGTATTGTTTGGAGTTTCTGTTTCTTCTCACATTTGATCTCAGCTATGAAGGGCACAAGCTTTCAAGAGGTATTTTCTGACCCAATGTAATGGCTGCACATCAGGCTGACATCATTCAAAATTGTTCTCCCTATAAAATTCTGTCTCCACCCTTTCGGCTATCTTCAGAGAATCAAGCACAAAATGCAACCTTAATAGGTGACTTCTGGTCTCTGAACAAAGTATTACAGGGTATTCTGTTTCTATTTTTCTTGACTTTCCACAAAGTAATTTTATATCCCTTAGGAGCCAAGAGGCATTTCCTGTAATTAGGGTTTGCTACTGGCACTTGCTCCTTGAAATATTCATGTGTCCAGCTCTCAGACTGAGAGGACAGCACTGCAACTGTGTGTTTCTGAGCAGGATGGCCATAGTCCTCCCCACCCTAGAATCCTGATTGGAAAGTTCTAGAAACAATGCTCCAACTGTATCTTGAGATTCCTGGAATTAATAGAAATGGACAAGAGGACTCTTGGCTAACCCTGAACTGAATTGTCACTGATTAACTGTGTGTAACTTATGTTCTCTGGGTCTTGGTTGCTTCAATTAAAAAAAAAAAAAAACCCTCAAAAGAGATTGAAAGCAAGGGGCACCTAAGGTCTCTCTGAGGCAAACTCTATTAGCATCATTGCATTTCTCTACACTTTTCAGCTTTCTTTGGGCCAAAAGAATGCTTGTGGAAGTGATTGACTCCACTTTCCTGGCCTGCTCCCTACAATGTCCCATATCCTCTCTCTTCTTATCTACACTGCTGAGAGTGAAGGTCCCTGAGATGGTGGGGCCACATGATAGAAGAAAAGTAGATCCTCGAGGATAGCTGCACATTGACTGTCACAGGAGTAAGGAATAGACTGTGCTATTCTAAGCCCCTGAGATAACAGGGTTTACTTGTTACTGCAGCTTACTGCAGTCCTAGGCTAACTCATGTGTTCTTTCAGCTTTAAAATTCTGTGTTTTGAAGGAATGGCAGAGCATAGCATAGGGCAGAGGTGGAAAGAAAGCTGGACACAAGAAGGAAGCACGAGATGTCAACCAACTGTTTAATTGGATTTCTTACTTGAAGATGCTCCTCTAAATGAGCCAGTATAAAGACTGAGGGGACTCTGGATAGCACTTCAAGGATAGAAGTGCATGGTTCTTTTTAGTGTAACAGTGACTCTGTGCATGACATAAGGCCCTGGTCAAAATTGGAAAAATATTTTTTTAAAAATGGAATAAAGCCTCCACCCCACTCACCGCCATGCAGCTCAGTTGGTTGGACATCCTGCAAACCGAAATGTCGCTGGTTCTACATGTCTGGGTTGCCGGTTCAGTCCCCCATCGGGGGTGGGGGGGTGAAGGGAGCACATTCGAGAAGTTGCTGATCAGTGTCTCTCTCTCAAGTCGATGTTTCCCTCCCTCTCTTTCTCTTTCCTTTCCCCTCTCTCTCAAAAAATAACTAAAATCTTTAAAAAATAGAATATAGGCAAATTGTGGGACTATGATGAGAGAAATCTCTTTCATCAATAACAAAACCCAGGATGGGTCTAAAACCAAAAAGCTCAAATTTCTGCACTTGTGATGTTTGTTTGGACATGGTGAGTACAGAGCCACCCTAGGCTTCTCGGTGATTGTAATATAATATTTTTGTTGGGCTTTTTCAAGAAATCTTTTTTTGTCACATGGAAAGTGATTAGGTTGGGTAGATACTGATCATTTGGGGATAATAGACTGTTACTTTCATGTTCTTAGTTTAATCCTTTTTCCACATGGATTCACACAGATAACATTTTCATCTTGACATATTTTTACTGAGTGAAAGTACCATTTTCAAGAAACCCCCAAAACTTCCTTCATATCTTGGAATAAATGAGGCCTCTGAGGGAAAAGAAAGCCACAGAAGACACTGAGAAACCACATGGCCCGTGTTAAATCAGGGAAATCGTCTGGTGCGGGTGTGAAAACCCATCTATGCTCAGGGCTCACTTTCTGTGTTCCAGCTCCTGTTTGCCTTCTGGACCTTGGTCAGTGTCTTTCTGACAATGTAATTTCTACAGTGCAGCTGGGCTTTGGGACCCATAATCAAACGCAGAAAGCCTTCAGCAGTCCCATCCAGGGAGCTCAATTTTACTTGGTTTAAATGAGAAAGTTAAATTTCCATCCTGACGTGCCTCTGTGCAGGCCTGATGAGTCTCACACCTGCAGGAGACTTCATCTTTCAGTGTGCTTTCCATTTTCCAGACAAGCTCAGGGGATCCCCTCACAAAATTCCTGTCTGCCCTAAATTACCTTGTAGTTATAACTTATACCTCAATAAAACTACATCTTAAAAAGGAGAATTGGTTTGATTCTTTACCTGCCATAATTTATGCACATTTTAGTTTTGGAATACGGAGTATTTACGCAAGAGAGAGAGGTCTTTGTGCCGTGATTGATATATCCACACCAACAGAACAAACGACAAGGCAGGGGAGAGGGAGTGACCTCTGGCATCTTCTGAGCACTGCGCCACCATTCTTACTGAGATCACACTCACAGCCTTGGGCTGGGGCCCTAAGATTTCCTGGGGGTCAGAAACCCTCATGGAGCTTTGCTAAAACTGCATATGCTTGGTTTTCACCCTAGACCCTTTGAATTAGAGTCACTGTGAGGCGGGCCAAGGAATCTGTATTTTAATAATCTTTGCAGGTAATTCTGATCACATGAGAATTTGAGAAACATTCCTCAGTCAGGAGATCAAACCTCTACTTCTGGGTTGTAATCGATTATCACCAACTAACCATTTGCTCGGAGAAAGGGAAAGGGATCCTAATTCTTGTGGATGCCTTTTTATGTGTGTCAAGAATTGTACCAGACACTCCAAGTAGGTATTTTTAATGTAAATCTTGCTATAGGCCAACAAAATTGGTATTATTATCCTCATTTTTTAGAGGAAAAAATGTAGGTTCAGAGAGGATAAGAAATATTAATACATAGCGGGGCAGAGATTTGAACCCATATCTTTTTTGTCTCCAAAGAGCATACTTTTTCCAGTAAGCCATACTCACTGACCACCTTGCTGGGCATTTTCTATGTGTCCAGCATGGACTAAATATTTGAGGGTTTATAATAGGTCACCCTTTGATCTACTGAGAGACATTACGAGAAATTTCTGAAGAAGATGATGGTAAATCCTTCCATTCAACTTGGGGAACTCCTGTGATGGACACTGCAGTGTACCAACCAGAGGCCCTGCTTTGTCTCAATCATTCTGTCAGCTCCTGAAAACTTGGTGACTGGCAGCTCTCAACTGGATCCTCATCTGAGAAGGTCCTCATCTGAAGAGACCTCATACTGCACATCTTGTCTCCTTACTGGGACAGCCCATGCCCCATGTCTGGTTCGGGCAGGGGTATAAGAGCCCAGCCCCTTTGCTTCAATTCCAGACAACTCTGACGGACCACCCCAGCAGCAAAGGGCCCACGTCGTCAGTTAGGGCCTGTATTATAACTGTACTATAGCCCACCTTTCCCTCTGCCTAATCCTGTGTCTTTTATTGCCTATGGATGTTTCCAAGAGTGCTCCCCACAAACCTCCTGCATCCAAATCTTCATCCCTCCAGAGTTCACTTCTGGGAACTTAACCTGTGATGTTGGCCAGTTTTTCTTGTGAATAAATTAGGCTGATGTTTAGGCAGTGCTATGGGCTGAATTATGTCCCCATGCACACTATCGCCCCAATTCATACGTTGAAATCTTAACTCCCAGTATCTCAGAATATGACTGTACTTGGAGATAAGGTCTTTAAAGAGGTGATTATGGTTAAGTAAGATTATTAGTGTGTACCCCAACCCAGTATGACTGGTGTCCTTAAAAGGAGATTAGGACACAGGCACACACATAGCAAAGGCCATGTGAGGACACAGTGAGAAGGAGGCCATCAGCGAGCCAAGGAGAGAGGCCTTAGAAGAAACTGAACTTGCGGCCATCTTGGTCTTGAACTTTCAGCCCTAGAACTGTGAGAAAGTTCATTTCTGTTGTTTAAGTTACGTAGTCTGTGGCACTTTGTTAGGGCAGGCTGATCAAACTCATAAAGGTATTATAGGTTAGAGCTACTTCTTATTTCAGGTCCTGTTCTTTCATCTTTACTCCCACAGGACAATCTAGAAATACAAACAGGTTGAATTGTCATTTAGGTGTAAGGAAGGAAGGTAATAATTCTCAGTAGATAGAGCCGTCATATTCCATTCAATATGTCAGAAAAATCATATATTTTAAAAGGTGAAAATAGAATATATGAATTACTCCACATTATTGCATCTTCTTTTTAGGACATTTATCACAGACCTATGGTGGGTGTAAATGCACAGTCTGACAGCTATTTTGGACAAGAGGTGAACTTGTATTTGACGGGACAAAAGGACGCAATTTTCAAGTGCTGTCAGTCAATACTTTCTGGCCCTCTGTGAGGCAATAGTTCAGTCTGGCTTTTTAAATTTAGATTAACCACAACAGACTGTGTTCAGCTGCCAGCTTCCTGCCTTAGTATAAAAGGAGAGAGTAAGGAATGCCAAAAAAAAAAGAAAAAAAGTTTTACAGTTTCAAAGACTTTTCTTTCAGCTTTTCCATTTTTCTGAGCCAGCCCCTTTATCATCCCCAGTGGTGCATTGGGAATTGTTAAACTACTAGCATTTTACAAAATGAAACAAGACCAAACTGCCCTGATGTGTAGTCTTTGCAAATTTCTGTGGTGTGAACACCTCCACTATGGCCGTTTTCACACTACCTGGGTGAACTCACTGAGAAGCAGGAGCACAGTTGGTCTGGGGAACTGGAACTAGCTGCCTCCGCACCGCTGATTCATGCAGAAAGGCAGAAGAAGGCTGCACAGGGCTGGCCTCCCTGCAGCCCTCAGAGGGCTCTCCAGGTGTGAGCACAGGCTCTCAGCAGTATTTGCAGTTACCTCAGGACTGGCTGTTATTTGCTGAGGTGTTTTCTTTTTTTCCTGTAAGAGGCTCACTTTTAAGAGTGTTTATAAGGTTAGCACAGGTTTCTTCAAAAGATTTTGCTGGCCATGCCCTCATGGTATATTCACTGTTGCTGCTGAAACCAAAAAATCCCAGCGTGAGGGAGCTCAGGGGAGCAACCAAGTCTAGCCCGAGCCAGATTCCTGCAGCCCCGTTCTCTCACCAGGCCTTTCCTCGTGCTCTGTTTCTCCCATCTCCTCCTTTAGTCATTTCTTTTACTGCATAGACTTCACTTCTTCTGTGCCATGGAACTCTGGGTTCCACTGAATCCTCTATTGAGAGCTTCTGCTCAATGAATGTGCCAAAGCACAACTCTAAGCAACTTGCCCACTCAGCCCTGTTTTATAGATGAAGGAACTGAGACACAGAGATGTTAAATAACTTGTTCAAGGTCATACTGCTCATTAGTGTCTGGGCTGGAGTTCAAATCAGGCAGTGTGGCTTCAGGTCCATACTGTTAACTAGCCTACTGCCCCCACTAGGAGAGCAGGAATGTTTCCTTAGGAAGCACTGATGACAAGCAATACATGCTCTTTTTTCATTAGGTGAGACTAATAATCTCCAAATATTTACATTCCACTTAGTCTAGCATGAAGTCACAAGTGTGTGTATAGAGTATTCAAATAAGGTTTAATGATGAGAAAAAAACCCAGAAGTGATGGAATTAATGATCTCAAAGAACACTTGGACACTGAACATAGGTAATTATAAAGCAAATTAAAGAAAGATTTTAGGTGGTAGAACTGTGTTTCAAGGCTAGAATACCAAAAGCGGAGAATCAACATGTATTCATAACAATAACACAGTGTTTATGTTCATTGCAGGGACTCATGTGGAATGAAATACTGGCTTGCTTAAGAGAATACTATGCTTCTTTCTCTCCCCATCCCCTTCCCCACTCTGCTCTGTTTTTTGTCTCTGTTTAATAAAACTGGCTGAGTAGGTATTAAAAAATGAAAATAGATGATTTTTATTTCACTCTTCATTAAGAAATTAATATTCATGCTAAGGAATCACAAATAAATGTAATTTGTTCCAGTTCGGATTTGTGATTTGTTTGGTTGAACCCTCTGAAGTGTCTGCTTCTGTGACAGATTTTTGTCATAGAATTCTAGGACCAGGAGGGATTTTTAAGAGGTCATCACTTTACTTTAAAGCATCATGGTAATATGGCAATCTAACTGGTTTTTAAAGACTTCCACAGAAATTCCTTGAATACTTATCAAATCGTTTAAAGGAGAAATTTGTCATTTTATTTAACTTACAGCCGTCCCTTCCAAGTGAAACCAGGCTGTCTTTGGATTGCTGTGACTGTCCGGCACTTCCTGTTTTGTGTTGGTAGTTAGTTCTCCATGGGATGCAGTCGACTAATTAATGATCTGACACCACAAGGAATTAACCTTTTTTCTTTTGAGCACATGTTACTTTATGTGCCTTTTTTCTCCATCCTCAAGATAATCCCCCATCACCATTTCATAAATTTGGAAACAGCAATTCAAAAGAGTCAAGTGACTGACTCACGGTTACCTTACTGGTAAGTGTCCAAGTAAGGACAGAAATCCAGGTCTGCCTGACCCCTGTGCCCCCATGCCATGCCACTGCCTGCCTCCCTCAGAAGTCAATTAATAGGTGTAACTACTTAACACTTCTTAATTTTCACAAAAACGTGAGAGAGCCTTAGTTACACAGGAGAATTGGCTGTGTTTAGCCCTCACCACCACCCGAGACAAGATGAGTTCTTCTGCAGTGGTTGAATGGAAGGGGAATGGTTTGAAGGTGACTGGCTGACAGAGAAGGGAGGCATCAGAGAACTGCCTGATTCATCACCGGGGGGATCAGCCTCTGAATAGTTGAGCGGGTATAACGTTCAGACTGGCTTGGGCACTAGTTATACTAAGAAGCATGTTCCAGCTGTGTATCAGAAGGCTGCTTCCCCAGAGATTTCTGAATGGAAGAGGATTTCCTGTGGGCACAGTGCATCCAATATAAAGATTCACCTGCCCTGACTGGTATGGTTCAGTTGGCTGGGCGTCATCCCACAGAATGAAAGGTTGCGGGTTGGATTCCTGGTCAGGGCACATGCCTGGGCTGTGGGTTTGGTCCCTGGTTCGGGCACGTGTGAGAGGCAACGAATCAATATTTCTCTCCCTCTCTTTCTCCCTCCCTTCCCCTCTCTCTAAAACTAAAATAAAAATCTTAAAAAAAAAAAGATTCACTTAACAGAGCAAAAACTCGTGGCCTAAAATCAACCTTTTGATTTCAAATATTAGTTTCAAACCTGGATGAGAACGGAATGCCATTTGTATTATTGTTTCGATGGAATTAGTCTGACTTGGATTGGACAAAAGGCAATCACACCAGAAGTATGTTTTTTTCATTACTACTCACCATTGCCCACATTTTCCCAGGTGATTTTCTCTTTTAAGCCAAGGAATGTTGGAGCTGTGGATCTTGAAAAGGACAAGTCCAATGTTTTAGTCTGCTGACCAGTTTCTTCCTTTTCATAACTCTAAAGACTACACGATGTCCCCACGCCTGCGTATGACATTACAGAATTCACAGCTTCCTGAACCTGACAAAAAAAAAGTTAAAATCATGAAAACGGGTAAACTCTGGGAAAGGCCAAGACACTTTTCATCACTTAAGGGTTGGATCATAGCGGCTGGAAAAGGCAAATCCATATTTTCATGAAAGGAATCCATCATTCATTCATTCATTCATTCATCCACACAATCAAAGAAAGCAGTGTGGAGCTTCTACTACGCATTAGCTGAAACTTTAAGGACATATAAAATATGGGCCTCTTCTCAAGGAACCCAGTTTAGTAGGGAGAACCAACAAATGCGATGCCACAAAATGTCACAGGCACTCTGGTGGACTACGAAGTGGGTCTGGTGAGGGCACAAATGAGGGAGAAGGTAAACTTGAGGAGGACACTCAGTGACATTGGACCCGTCTTTGTTATTCGGGCAGACCCGGAGAAGTGAGGGTGGAGCCGGAGAAGTGAGTCTGGAATCCACAGCTTCCATCCTGTCATTGATTTAACTTTCTTCCCTCCTCCACCCCACTGCCTCATTATTTCCCTTTAAACTAATCAAATATGTTGCTACTTGTACCATTCTGAAGCCTCCCAACATGTCTGATTCTACCTCTCAGTAGCAGCTTGTGAAGGTCACTGGAGCTCTATGCTCTTCTCATTTCCTGGAAATGGCTTGGCAGTGTGGCTTTTGCACAGCTTAGATGCAAAGGCCAGATTTTGATTTTGGGGGGAGAATAGAATTGACTGAGCTTTTGGTTGGTCAGTACTGGCTAGTTTTTCACTTCCCTTTCATCATCTCACAGCCATAAAGTTCAGTTTTGGGATGGTGTGTGTGTGTGTGTGTGTGTGTGTGTGCCTCTATGTATGTCTATATGAACCTTTGTTGAAATATATATTTTTTCTTAGAAAAACCCTGACACTTAACCCATGTGGGGCACATGGAAGTCTTTTGGAGGAGCAGGAAGCTGAATATTTGTAAAAGGAAAACGTTTTTCCTATCAAGAATGAAAAAAGTCCAAACTAAATAATGTTTTAAAACGTGGAACAGAAAAATAAGGCTTGCATCTGGCAGAGAGTAGGTCAGCAAACTGGGTGATGGACCCGTCCAGCTACCCTGGTGGGGAAAGAAGTCTTCCTAGAACTGCTCTCCAAACGGGATAATTGAGAAATTGAGAGTTGGTCTCCTTGCACTTCTGCTAGGACAGGAACAGCCTCCTGTAATTTCCGTCTGATAAACACGGCATTGATAACTGTAGTTACGAGGGGGAAAGGAATTTTCCTCTGAGGCACTTGTAGTGCTAGGCAAGAGGACATGGGCCTGTGATTCATTCGCTCTGACTGGACTCCCCCATGGTCACCCAAGAATATTGACCCCAGGCACTGAACAGAATCAGCAGGGACAGTTACTGTGTTTTCGACATTCTGCCCACTTTCCCCTTAGAGATTCACGCCTTGAGGTATTTTTAACTGCACAGGGTGTCTGAGTGTAAAGATAGCCACTAAGAGTGGATTTGTGTGTGAGGATCCCTTGTCCTGTACTACAGGACAAGGAATAATATATATAGAGAAAGAGATTTCATTAAATCTTTATAGTGAAATATAATGCACCTACATAAAACTACATAAAATAAATGTAGAGCTTGATAAATTGTTATAAATATAAGCTGCCACCCAGGTCAAGCCACTGAATACTGCCAGGACTCCAGGAGTTTTCTGGGTGCCCTTCCTAATATAAACACTCTCGTTTCTGTGTATGCAGTACTGCCCTAAGCCCCATGCAGGGAACCATGTGTTGTGCCTTGTGTTTTTGAGCTTTTAGCTCTCCCCCCAATTATGTCCCTTTCCAAGGGGACAGGAGTCTGTACAGCCAAGAAGCCATGACAATCTGGGACACATGTCTCCTTTTCTAACCATGGGCCAAGTACAGGGACATTTGGATTCCTCATCCAAATGAATCTGTACCCACTTCCAGGTCTTCTGGGCCTCTTCCTAAGGTTTTCCTTCCTGAGGGGTACCCTAGGGGAAGATATTTGAAGGAGGCTGTGGATGAAGGTTAGACTTCAGGACTAGGGAATGCACATACATAAACACAAAGGCCCTCGATGGGATAGAGCAGAGAACAGGAAGAGGTGGATGGCCCTCTGTGGTCTGGGGCTGTTTCTTCTGGTCACATGTTCCAGTGAGAAGCTCTAAGCAGTCCAAGAATTCTGAGGTCCAGTCTGGCCTTCCAGTTTGCCATGAAGATATATTTGTCAAGGTTGGAGGGTAGCATATCTCTTATTTAATAGTTGGTAAGTTAAATTTACAACCTTAAATATTTAGGCCTATAAGACTTCTGACCAAGATGGGTGCCTCCTCCCACAACCAAAAAAAGGACAACAACAGATTAAAAAACAAAAAACAACCAGAACTGACAGAAAATCAAACAGTATGGAAGTCCAACAACCAAGGAGTTAAAGAAGAAACATTCATCCAGATGGGTAGGAGGGGTGGAGACTGGCAGCCGGGTGGAGAGGACTTGTGGGAAGGCAGCGGTTGGCAGACTGGGCGAGACAGTGGCTTGTGGACAGGCGGTCCCACATTTGCGTGTGGATAAACTGGAACAACTAGGGAGTAAGACAGACCACGTAACCCATGGTTCCAGTGCGGGGAAATGAAGCCTCAAGGCCTCTGACTGAAAACTCTTGTGAGGGTTGAGGAGGCAGTGGGAGAAACTCTCAGACTCACAGGAGAGTTTGGTGAAGAGACCCACAGGGTCCTGGAACATACAAAAACCCAGCCACTCTGGAATCAGTACCAGAAGGGTCCATTTTGCTTGTGGGTATCAAGGGAAGTGACTGAAGGCCAGCAGCGAGCAGAGCAAGTGGCACTGTTCCCTCTCAGACCCCTCCCCCACATACAGTGTCACAACACAGTGACACAGGTTGCCCCACCCTGGTGAACTTAGTACATAACAGGCGTGCCAAGACAAAAAAAAAAAAAAAA
>VMDR010001650.1:0-116877 GCA_007922815.1 Macrotus californicus
GAGGTTAAGAATAGTATAGGAAATGTAGAAGCCAAAGAACTCATATATATGACCCATGGACATGAACTAAAGGGGGAATGTGGGGGGGAAGGGGTGTGCAGGGCAGAGGGGAATAAAGGGGGAAAATGGGACAACTGTAATAGCATAATCAATAAAATATATTTTAAAAAATAAAATAAACAATAAAAAGGGTTAGTTTAATTGAAAAAATAAAATAAAATAAAATAAAATGGCTACACAAAAATTCACCAGTTTCAATAAGTTTTTAAATGCACACTGATATGACAGCTGTCACAATACAATCTAACAAAACTGTTTCCAATGACGTTAAAGACAACTAAGCGCTGCTAGACCCGTCAATCAGAAAAAACCAAACGAACTCTTTGGCCAGCCCAACCTATAGTTGTACATACTATGTGTGTCTAAACCCAAAAGAAAAGGAAGCCCTGACAGCAAGACGAACGGAAGCCGGAGTGGTGAGCAGAGTCCACAGCTGCCGGGCTGCAGACCCACAGGCGAACAGGAAACCGGGAACTAGCATTGGGCGTCCGTGCGGGTGAGGCTGGGCACCTGCAATGGGCCGCGTGCACGGAGCCTGGATTTTGAAGTGCTGCAAAAGCGTGGCCTGCGTGGAGCCGAGCCTGTGTGGGGTCTAGGTCTACACTCCCTTTCTGGAGCGACGGAAGCCCTTGGGCTCCACAGAAGCAGCCATGAACGTGCTCTGAAGGGCGTTTTTATCACCAGAACTCAGCGGACTCGTCCAGAGGGGGAACCCTTGAGGATGAGCTCACAATCTGAAATCACAAACCACCGAGCAGTCAGATCCGTGAGAGCCCTCGAAACACACGAGAGAACTTGGACTAATGGAATGAAGCCCGCGAAGCTGACAGAGAGTGCGGGTGAGGCAGCACAATGGAGAGCACCGTTAACAACTCTTCTGTCTGAGGGAATGACAACGTGACAAGGACTCTTTCTGTGGCCAGCCCCAGAAATGACCACGGCTGGCAGGTGATAAATACCATCTAGTGTTACGACGATGAACCTCCAAACGCAAGCGGAAGGGCTGGGTCACGCTGAGTGCTGATGGTGGCTGGGGTCTGGGAGTGTCACCTGGGTTTACCTCTTCCTCTCTCTTCCTCTCACTCACTCCTAGCACCGTCACAGTGGCCTCCACGCCGCACACAGGACAAAGAGGAGATGCTTAGTACCTACTCGTCAGCGGAAGGAAGGGAAGCCGGGGGACGAGGAGGCCCATCTGCCCCTGAGTAGGTCTTGGCTTTGCTGGAAGACCAGCTCGCCCTTTGGAAACTTCATCCTGCAGTGCATTCTGAGCCAATAAAAAGAGAAACGTTTCACGTGTCCTGTCCCATGAGTGACATACCAGCATCATTATCATATCTCGGAGTTTGGACAGGGGACATGACCACTCCCTTCATCTAACGAGGACCCCTGGGTTCACACCCCAAGGTGTGCCCTAAATTGGACAAGTCTTCACTTTACATTTTTCATTATAAAAGATCACAGAAACACAAGTACATTTTCATTATTGTCTGTGAGCAATAAGCCATTGTGATTGGGACAGTTTGGACTGCAACAGACACAATGGGGCGAGGACCGGGTTTCCTAATCTGTGAGAAAGGACGCGAGTGTCTCCCCGCCACCTCCTGCTGGGTCCTGGCTCCCGTGCGAAGGACAGAGCCCTGCTGTCTGGTCCCTGACGGCCTCCCCGCTCCTCGGCCCTCCCGGCGCACAAGCTCCAAGGCCGGGGAGCGGGGGGCAGTCAGTGGGAACTCCAGAGTAGTTAACGGGATAAAGAACTGAATGTAGGGATGCATGTCCCTCACTGCCCACCGAAAGGCAAACAAACCCCTGGAAGGCAGGGGTGAGTCTTATCGATCTGTAACTTCCTAGCAGAGTCTGTGACTGAGCGTAGGCCTTTGCTAAATGCTTATTAAATGAACAGCTTGTGAATGGATGAGTGGATGGTGGATAAATGGATGGATAGGTGGGTGGGTGGGTGGGTGGATGGCAATGCTATACATTAGGGTCTGGAAGAAGGTCCTATACTTGATGATTTGTATAGGAACTGTACTTGATGATTTTTAAGAGTCCCAGCCAACTCCAGGACTCTGCTTCCCCACGGGCTTCACTGTGCTTCTCTGACACCCATGCGTTTTCCCAGGCCATGCCCTCTAAAAGACAGGCCGTTTCCCCTCCCCTGTCCTCACCTCCCGAGTGAATCTTGACTCTTCGTTCATGGGGCAGCCAAGCTCCCCAGTCAGCCCTCTCCCCAGCTGACCAGCTGCTCCATACGTAACCCGGGACCCCCTCCCTACCCACGTTCCCTCCCTCCTGTAGTCTGTTCTTCATAAGACTGCTCTCACTGAACAAGGAGCTCTTTGAGAGCGAAGACCAGGCCCGAGACGTGCCTGTGTGCCCAGGCCTGACACCCAGCTCAGCCTTCACTTCGGGAATTATATAAACCTCTGAGCTCAACCTGTTTGGACATCGCTAGAGCGCCCTAAATGGTCGGCAACTAGAATCCTGTAAAATTGTTTGAAGGTTATGTAGCGCCGGCAATTGACCACTGAGGACTTCACCTGCTCACGGGAAAGTTGCCTGAGTTTCATTACACAGTTCATCACATTAACATTTAAAAAGTTCTATTCATCCGCTTGTATCTCTGAAGCAGAAGGCCATACTTTCTACCTTTAATTGCTGAACTTCCAGCTCAGGAGTGAGGGGGTGGCAGCCGCCTCTGATGCCCCCACAGGACCGGGGGTGTTTGGAGCAGGCAGACACCCAGTGACTGGCAAGGCGGCTGAAGACTTCAAGTTACAACCAGCAAAAACATGGGGCTGTCTGTTCGAGAACCCGTTCTCACCCCGATTTTTGTAATCTGAACGGGGACATTTCTGACATTAATGTTCCCATCAAATTTTGTTAGTTGTTCCCATGTGACAGACACACTCACCAGGGCCCAGCTACCTGAAGGCAGATCGAGTCCTTTCCGGTCACCTTCACTGTCCATCACACAAACAGGGAAACTGAGGCCCAGCAAGGGGCAGGCCTGACCTGAAGTCACAGAGTTATGGAACTGAATCGAGCCTCCCCTTTGCCCCGCTGGTTGTCCCCAAGTCTGGCCTTCTTAAAAGGACAGAGCAAAGGGACAGGCTGTAAGTATGAATCACAGGTACTCACTAGTGTGAACACACTTGTCCCAAGCAATTTGGGACACTCAGTCTAGGTGTTTGTTCGCCAGCCCGAAGATAGAGTCATCCCCAAAAGAGCACATCTCTGTGTACTCCAATCAGAAAACAGCGGGGCCGTCTATGGCCACACCAGCCTGAACGCGCCCGATCTCGCCTGATCTCGGAAGCTAAGCAGGGCCGGGCCTAGTTAGTACTTGGATGGGAGAAGACAACAGGGCCTTTCAGTTCTGCTATTCGCACCATTTTCTGGGCACGGAAAGGCACAGACACTGCATTTTAAAGCCAGCCAGGGGAAGCCCTGGAGCCCAGGACCTGTGGAGAATAAGAGAATTCCTTGCTGGGAACTCCTACTCCTTACGCCCCTGGGGCAGGGTAGGTCTTTCCTGAATGGCACCTACTCCATTTTGGGTGCTGGAGTTCAAATCCCACTTCCTTTCCCCCAGTGGCTAGAGGTGGTCTTGGGAGAGCAGGGTAAAGACAGGACGGAGGGGGACAACGCTGCCCTGGTTTCTCCTGTCATCTCCGTGGGCAGAACCCACACAGCACCTTAGCAAGCATAGTGCGGTGTTTTCGTCTTCTGCGAAGTCTCCTGGCCAAGATTCTCGGGCGGCCTAGTTTGGTGCCCAGTTCGGGGTTGGTGCCCTGTGGATGTACAGAAAGTGACTTGAGGGGAATGCTCTCTGTGCCTGTATGAGCAGGAAACACAAGAAGAACCGTCAGGAACCCGGGGGTCTTTGATCGCTTTGCACTCAGCGGTGGGCTCGCTCACACACAAGGAGGAAACCTAAGGCACCTTTGTGCCTGAGTGGCCGAAACCCGGCCTTCTTCCATCTCCGTGCTGTCTGCTGCTCCAGGCCCAGAACGGGGAAAAACCGAGTTCGAGGCTATGTCCTTCTGGAAGACCTTGCTTCCTCCTCTGGATCGGTGAGATTATCCCTAAAGAAAGTCTCCTCACACCTGTCAACACCCACAACAGCGATTTTCAACCAGTGTGCCGCAAGACATTTTAAGACATGCAACACCTGACTGTTTAGTGAGGGGCACTAACCTCTTTTTCCTTAGATTGTCCAATAAAAAAAAATGACAACAGCCAACACAACAATAGCCGTCCCGTGTGAGTGAATCAAAATTATACCTATTTTTTTGGTCAGATCAGCAAAAATATATTTTTGGTGTGCCACCCAATTTTAGTAAGCACCATAGTTTATGTGCCATGCGACGGAAAAGGTTGAAAACCGCTGGCCTAGAACATGGGGCGGGAAGGCAGTCTTCCCGCGTGATCTGTGACCTCTCACCACCCTCAGAGGTGCTGTCTGGCCCAGCACCCTTGCTTCACCGACCGGAGACCCAAGGGGACCTGATGCAGGGTGTAGAGCCGTGTGGGGCCGCTGTCTCCTTCAGCCCTACCCCTGGATGCCTTGCCCAGCGCTCTCACTGGGTGTTCCAGCGACGTGAGCCTGAGACTTGCCCTGAGACTTGCCAGTCTCGGTGGTTTCTTCCCAACCACTTGCTCGCCAGCCTGGCTGTGTGTGGGAATCACCTGGACCACTTTCAAAAACCCTGGAGCCTGGCGCCCAGCGCCAGAGGTCCTGACAGAAGCTGGGCTGGGGGTGAGGCCTGGGCACCAAGGTTCTTCAAAGCTCCCAGGTGATTCCAGCGTCCAGCCAGGACCAAGAGCCGAGGCTCCAAATCACGTTGGTTGACGGAGTAAATAAAGAAATCCGTCACACTCTCCTGCCTTTACTTCCTGTCTCCCCAGATACGGGCGGGAGGGCTTGGGTCAGGAGGAAAACGGAGAAAGATCTTCAATCCATCCTCGGAAATAAGCAGCCCCTCCCCCACCCTTAAAAGACACAGAAAAGGACAAGGTTTGGAGATCAAGTTAAATGTCCAATTTATTTTTTTATAACTTGAAACCAGAACAAACTTGGCTTTGAACAAGCGTACAAATGAAAGGGCAGACACATGCTGAACTCAACATCGTGACATTAAGGGAAAAAAAGAGGCCCAAAATCTGGTACAGAGAATAAAAGGAACAATAAATATTTTACTAAGCCGTATTGAAATGACCTCCCGTCATCTCAACATTTTAACCACAATTTAAAAAAAAAAAGTGCCCGTTTCTTCAACAGAGCACGAATACCAAGCAATAATAAATAGTTCCAAACTTGTAGTAAAAGACAGAACCTCCAAGTAAACAACAAAAGCTCATACAATAAGGAATAGAAAAGGTAATAAAAATATTTTGCCTCGCCAATACAAACAACTGAAAGCAACGGAACTCCGCTCTGCAGCGCTGAGATCCGAAGAGCACCGGGGTCACGGGGCTGCCTCTGTTCAACATGACCTCGACTGGCCGTCCCTCGGGACCAGGGTGAAAGGCTGATTCCCTTGACTTTTCACATTTTCCTTATAGTTCAGCCTCCTCCTCTCCCCATGAAAGACCCTCTCGTGGCAAGTGGCAGGTTCCAACTGGGGGCAACTTGGAACAGAGTTGTGGCAGTGTGGACACCCGCCTGCCGTCGGCGGGCCACCCAGGCTGGGGCCTCTCCCAGCGGGTCATCTGCTGGAGTGTTGGCTTTTTACACAAGAAAGAGAAGCAAATGCTCTTTCCTCTGCCGTCGGTGGACGGAGACACAATCTTTGTGCTTTAGGATGGCTTAGTCCCGGCATTCGGGTGACTTGGTGTGAGCAGGTAAGAGCTGGCTGCATTTCCAACTACAGGAGGGTCACCGTGGAGGCTCTCGGGGCACCTCACCAGGGCAGCCCATGGGCCTTGGGGTCAAGCAGGCAGGAAACTGACCTCTCAGCTTTATCTCCCACCCCCTCCCCCTTGTTCTCACTTAGCAAAGGTTAGTGGCAAAGAGGAAGGAGCCTATGAAACAGAGAAGCCCCCAGAAGAAAGATTTCTGCATTTGGTCAAGAATTGCCCAAAAGGATGCTTGGTCAGACTTTCATAACCTGAAATAATGATTTCTTACAGTTCCTGAAATAAAAAATGGCTTCCTGATATAGGTATTTTTTAATGTATTATTCCCTCATCCAAAAAACTACCACTTTATAATCTTAAAGCTACTTGGCTTTACCAAAAAAAAAAAAAAAAAATAGGGAAGGGACAGCGGGGGGGAGAGAGGAAATAAATTAAATACAAATGAAAGGAACAGACACAGGACGGACAGAGGCTGGAGGATGGGGAGGAAACACAAGGAAGGAGAGCGAGAGAGACGGCAAGGCACGGAATGCACCCCAGGGCCTAGGCGTTCGGGAACGGGCGGAATGTAAGGTTTCGGAAAGAAAAGCAGCAGAGCAGGCAAGAAAGACAACAGGCCAACGCTCTCCGTGGAATGAAAGATCCTAGTTGCGAGGGGACTCCCTCCTGCAATCCAATTTGCGCTGGTCTCAGCAGCAGATCGCGCCACCTGTGCCTAGCTGATAGGCCAGCTCCTTTTGTTACATTCTTTGTTTGTTTAATGTTTTGTCAAGGGCTCAAGAAAGCTCGGTTTGCATTTCTTTCTGCTCTTAAGGGTGGGAGGGGTGGTGGTGGTGGTGGTGATGGTGGTGGTGGTAGTGACCGCCACGGCGGGGACAGTGGGGGAGGAAGATGCTCACTGGCTCTCTCTGCAGCTGACATCTTACAGATGGCCTCTGAGAGCAAGGGGGGCTCTGTGAGATGTTACCGACACCTTTACAAAAACTGACATTTCCACTTATCACAAATAAGGGATTTCCCATCGGGTCTGCTGTGGCCACCCCAGGGAGCCTTGATGCAAGGTTCGGCTGCGTGCGTGCAGAGGGAAGCCCAGCTCCCACATTCCTTTGTATAGGCCAATTCCGTCAAAAATATATACAACTAAAACGATTTGTGAACCAAAGCATTTCACTGCTTCCTTTTGTTTCTATTCCTCAAAGGTTGTCAGACAACCTTTTCCTCCTGCACAGTAGGACTTAACATACAAATTTTTTTTTTTTGCAATATTTTATCCTGCCAAATTAAAAAAATATATTATGGCAGCCTGTTTGTTTTTGTTTTTTTTTTTTCTTTTTATTTCCAAATTCACTAACAAAAAGGTACATTAAATCCCTTTAAAAGGACAAGCTTACAGTTAAAAAATTACAAGCTCCAGTAAAAATACAGCAAGTGCCTACATCATATGAACCAACCAATATATCCATTCCAGAGGGAGGTGGGGAGAGAAAAATAAGTACAGGTCAGAAATGTGATTTTTTTTTCCTGCAAAGCAATAACAATATTAAGCACTTTTTTTTCTACATACTTTTTCTACATGGTGTAGCAATCCCCTTTAATCCCCAAATACAAGTTTCTATACATTTTTTGAAATAAAAATTCAACACCCAAGGCAGAAAAAAATGTACTAAAACTCCGACTTTACAGTTTACTGTGACAAGAACAAATTTATAGACCCACCATTTAAATTTTACTGCAACATTTTCAAGGAAAAGGAAAAAAGTGTTTTTTTTTTCTTGTTTTGTAAAATGCCCAGGCATTCTCAATTATTACAAATACTGGTCCACTTTTACAGTAATCAAGAAATTTTAATATATATAATATATACTAAAACCCCGTCACCAAAAGAAAACAATATACACGCAGCCACTGTGGCATTTTTTAATAACCCTATTTAAGCAAACTTTGGAAAAAAAACAAAAAAATCTCTCCAACACACATACACACAATTTTTTTTTACCCTTGTATGTATCCAATACTGTAAACGTATTTTTAAGACAGAGTGCACTAAATTTAACTTTAGGAAAAAAAAAAATGAGCCATTGTTCCTGAATTGTTTTTTTGTTGTTGTTGTTGTTTTGTTTTTCATTCAACGATATCAACTTGTAACTTGCGTCACTTGAGTTTTAATTCAGCAGTAAATCACCTCCACTCCACATCTAAGCAGCGTTGTCCCACAAACAAAAAGGGGCTGAGGACCATTCAGCTAATAATGGATGTCCAAGGTTGTGCTGGGTTTATCTCTTCATTTGATTGGGTCTTATGGCATTTTCATGTCCTCTATCTTCAACCAGGAATTTTTTAAAATTTATTTAAAGTAAAGGTGGCTTTGTTTGTGTGTAAAGAATGTACTTTTCTTGTTTTACTTTTTAAAAAAGTCTTTTCATTTCAAAAAAAAAAAAAAGTTTTGCATTTGTCTCAAGAGACTGAAATAGGAAGATCAGTTTTCAAGGCACTCACATCAAATCGATTGGCAGTAGAAAAACTGTCCAATAAGTTACTATTTTATCTTGTTCTTTATAGTGCCAGTATTGTGAATGCCACGCTTAGCAACACTGACACTCAATCTCAGCCGTCCTTACAGTTTAACCCACCTCTGGGCCAAAGAGAAGAATATGTTGCAATTTCTTGTTTAGAAGCCATTTAATTTAAATGCAAACAAAAGCTTTAAAGTGCGGGTCAACAGAATTCAAACGTCTAATCTCAACAGTCCAATGTTTAGTACCTTCCAACCTAATGGGATAGAAGAAAAAAAAAAATGGGAAGTAGCGCTGGGCACCATCGGATGGAACTTGCCCTGCCCTTCCAGTAAAAGGGAGCAGAAATTCGCAAGATTTTCCCCCCCTGTCCGTACAATGGCATCAGTGAGCATGAAATGAGAGCCCTCACTTTCCTCAATCACCATCAGGGCACTTGTCTGCTTGAGAAATGATCAACCAATTATCACGTGTAGCAACCTAGGATGTGGGATTTTCATGGTGGGGGAGAGGAGGAGGAAAAAAGAGAGAGAGAGAGAGAAGCTGTCAAGCCAGAAGAAGCCTGAAAGAACACCTCTGGTTTCTTCCTTTCTGTGTCACTGCAGGCCAACACCATCTACCCCCCAAAAAGTACCCTCAGCCCATTTTATTTAGCCTATTTAGTTCTACAGCAAAGTAGCCAAGATGGTACACCCGCATTTCAAGAAGGGGAGAGTATCTGCTGGTAATGCACAATCTTAGAATCCTCTGGGCCATCTCCCGGAGGAGCCCTCAAAAACTCTTATTTCTCTGGCAGTGCGGAGTTTTCGGGCCCCTCTCCCACCACTGCAAGGTTCCCTGTGTGGTTAATGGAAAGGTTGAAATCAACACAGAAAAGGCCTCTGTTACTCGGGACATCATCAGTGCTACATCTCCACTCCAATTCTGAAACAAAGTGCTACAACTTTAGAGATTGTTATCCGCTGTACATCACCCCCCCCCCCAAAAAAAAAAATGCATGCCACTTTTTATTTCAGGACAAAAAAAAAAAGGAATAAAAAAAGTAAACAACTTTAAAAGTCATTTAAGTGTTGGCTTCTTCACAAGAAATTACACATGCTTAGCTTAAATTTCAAAAAAGCAGCACCCTCCCCCCAAAATTATAATTTAAAAGATATGCTTCCCCTCTACATTGCTTGCGAGTCATTGCTCAGGCTACTACTGGGTTAAACAAAAAATGAAGAAGGGATGGATACCCAACAGAATCTTTTAAAGGAATTTAAACAGAAAGAATAATAATAAAAAGTACCTGCACATGCCAAAAAAATTACAAAACCCAATAAATACAGAAATTATTGCACAGTTAAAAGGCTCCACAATTTTGACTGCCTTAACCACCCTCGGGTTTCCATAGGACTTCTCAGACACAGGTTAGGTTGGAGGGCCGCCTCCCCCTGAGCCCCGGGGACACGCGGGGTGCTCAGCGGCGGGGACACGGAGGCAAGTGTCAGGTCAGCATTCTGTCGCTTGGCAACGGTTCCACTGTACAGGTGCGGGGCGCCCACCCGCGCGCGCGCTTAGCTCCTTTCGGCCTGCTCGATTTTGACGTCGTTAGTCAGCAAGTGCTCGCCATGCCACTTTTTCATGTGTTTCTCCAGGGTGCTGTAGACGCTGAAGGGCATCTGGCAGATGTCGCAGCGGTACACCTCCTTGCCAATCTGCCCGTGCGTCTTCATGTGGCGCGTGAGCTTGCTGCTCTGCGCGCACGCGTAGTTGCACAGCTCGCACTTGTAAGGCCGCTCGCCGGTGTGGCTCCGCCGGTGCACCGTCAGGTTGCTGCAGTTCTTGAACACCTTGCCGCAGTACTCGCACGTGTCGCTGCGGCGGCCCTCCTTGGAGCTCGGCCGCCCGGGGCCAGGGCCGCCCAGGTGTGGCGTGCTGCCGCCGCTGGCCGTGCCGCTGCGGCCCGAAAGGCCGCCGTCCAGCAGGTCCCCGGGCGGTGTGGAGAAGCGCAGGCTGCCGTTCTCGGACGAGTGCTCGGACGACGTGGCGAAGGGCGACTGGCGCGCATCCGTGAAGCCCAGGAAGGGGTCCTTCATGAAGTGCCGCGACGCCGCGTAGCCCACCAGCCACTGTGAGTACACATTCTCCGACGGGATGAGCGCCGCGGGCGGCAGCTCCAGGTCCTTCTCCACTTTGATGCGCTTGGCCGCGCTGTTGAGCCCGGGACTGGGCAGCGGCGCCGGCTTGCGCGGGAAGAGGCCTGGGAAGGGCTCGGCACCTGGCGCAAAGCCACCGCCTCGCCCGTTGACCGCGCCGCCCGGGCCCGCATCACCACAGCCACCCGCGTCATCGTCATCACCCGTGTCGCCTGCCGCCCGCTTCAGGAAGGAGCCGCGCTTCTGCTTGTCGGCCAGCAGGTCGCTGTACTGCGGCAGCGCGCCCAGGCCCACGTTCTCCATGACCTTGCCCAGCACCAGTGCCTTCTCGTCGGCCAGAGCTTTGGCCGCGCTGCCCGCCCCAGCCGCGCCTGGAACGCCGGCCACCCCGGCGCCGCCGTTCTCCCGGCTGCGGCTCAGCTCCGAGTCCATGCTGAAGCTCGACTCGGGCCGGCTCTCGTTCTCCAGCAGCAGCTCTTCCTCCTCTTCCTCCTCCTCCTCGTCGTCCTCCTCAGGCTCGTGGCCCAGCGACGGGTCGCTCTCATGGTGGCGGAAGTCGCCACCCGCCTTGAGCCCCTCGCCGGCCAGCTCGCTGGTGCCGGGCTCCGGGGAACTGGCGGCGGAGAGGCCATCGTCAGAGCGGCCGGTCAGCGAGCCGGCCTTGTGCATGTGCGTCTTCATGTGGCGCTTGAGCTTGCTCGCCTGCGAGCACGCGTGGTCGCACAGCTGGCACTTGTAGGGCTTCTCGCCCGTGTGGCTGCGCCGGTGCACGATGAGATTGCTCTGGAACTTGAACGTCTTGCCGCAGAACTCGCACGACTTGCTTTTGGCAGGAGGCTGGGGCGGTGGCGTGCTGCCGGGGGGCATGGGTGGCAGCGGCGGGGTGCTCAAGAACGGGGACTTGGGGCTGGGCTGGAAGGGGTTCAGGAGCCGGTGCATAGGGTTACTGCGGCCTGGCGACACAGGCGGCGGTGTGGAGCTGTTGCCCGCCAGCTCCCGGAGCCGCCTTGAGAAGTCCATGGCGGGCGAGTCGATGGCCATGGGGTTCAGGCGCATGACTCGGTCAAAGGCACTGGGGTGCTGGGCGACGAGCCCCATCTCCTCGGCACTGAGGCGGTGCGGGTCCAGGTGGTGGCGCGGCGGCGGGCTGAAGAGGGGCGGCGTGCCAGGCAGGCGACCCTCCCCGAAGCCCGGGTGGTCCCGCAGGATGGGGCCCGTCATGCGCAGCAGGTTGAAGGGGTTGCTGTCGCCCAGGAAATTCATGAGTGGGGACTGGGCCACGGCCTCGGGCCCCAGCGGCGGTGGGATGGTGAGCCGCGGCGTGAGGGAGCTGCTGGCCGGCCCGGGCTCCAGGTAGATACGGAAGCCGTGCGTGTTCTGCGCATGCTGCAGCAGGAACCACGCGCTGTTGAAGGGCTGCTTGCATGTTGTGCAAATGTAGCTGGAAGGCTCATCTTTACCTGGGGAGACACACGGACAGAAAGGCAGAGAAGAGAGCGTGAGAAGCAGCCCAGGGCATGCGGACCACAGAACCACTGACCCGAAAGCACGTATCTGAAAGGCCCAGGCCTGCGTGCTGAGTGGCAGACGCTCTAGCCAGGCTGTGTACTACGCTCCAGCTGCCTGCGGGCTTCCATTGGCTGTGTGAGCAGGAGGCCCTGGCAAAGCCCAGACCCTCCACAGGACCTGAGCTAGGCACCTCCATTCCGTAGACCTTGGTTTGTCTCCCAAAAGAAAACGTGTCCTTATTCCCATTAGCTTTGAAGCCAGATGACACGTGTTTGTGAGAACGCCTGGTTCCAGTAACAGGAATGATACCAAGCTTGGACTGTGCACGGGAGAGCCCAGGCCACACCCAGCAACACTGGAGCTGGGGGTGTCAACCAAGCCATGACTGACATTTAGCAATTCTTTGTCATGGCGCTGCCCTGTGCATGGTAGGATGTTTTAGCAGCATCCCTGGCCTCTGCCCACTAGAAGCCAGCAGCACCGCCCACCCCCAGCCCCTAAGATCAAAAATCTCTCCAGGCATTACCAGATGTCCCCTGGGAGGCAATCCAGATCTCCCCTGCCCAGTTTGAGCACCACCAATGATAAGACAATATTTGATCCCAGGAAGTTCTAAAAACACAGGTCAAACTGAACACCCTTGCAAACACTTTTTTAAAAGAGAAATGGCTGATACCCCTGCACCGTTTGGGATCTTAGCTCCAGGAAGTTCCAGGGGTTCACGTGCCAGCTCAGTGCAGAAAGCGCTGTCAGTTAAACAAGGATGCGTAGGGACAGGAGGAACTTGGTGTGGTGAAGATAGCTGCTGTGAGGGAGATTCCCTGCCATGGCCTCGCCCGCACACCCTAACCACTGTGTGGGGTCCGGCCTCCTCAGGCCCCCCAGGAGGGGGCACAGGGAGTGGGGGCCCCAGCCCACATGAAGTCCTTTGCCGGAAGGTTAACTGAATGAAAGAATGTCAAGTCTGACGGGGCAGTCGGGATGCATGGCGGCGAGCACGGATTTGTTACATACTGTCTCTGGTGACACAGGGAGCAAGCCGTCACGGACACGGATGGCACAGCGCCAGACGCCCAGGTCCTGTCCGTCACTGGAGCAATGATAAAAGAGGCCAAACGTCTTCCCCAGAACCCGTCTTGCGGCTGCCCTCCTCAGCCTGCGGGTGAAGCTGGCTGCTCCTCCCGTCTGAACCTCTCCTGACGCTTTACACACACAGGACGGGCGTGGGCAGGCCCTGCCCGCTGCCATCAGATTTGTTCACGGGCCAGGGAGGAACAGGGAACAAGACATCACAGCCACAACCTTGAAGAACCCCTCTTTTTGTCCAGCCTCCCTGCACCAGGGAGAGATCAACAACATGGGGGCAGTATGGCAGCCGCAGACTCCCTGGCGACCAGGACCAACATTAGTTTGGGGGTGCAAGGTACCGCAGGGGGCCGATCCCAGAGGACAGTCCCTCCTCTCGCCTCTCCCCGCGCATTTCAGGACTTCTGGAATGCCGAGCAGAGGTTTATTTTTTGTTTTCCACCCATGAATTGTATTTCTGGGGGGCTGCACCCTTAGCAGTGAAAACCAAGTGATTCAGGGACCACATGCCGTGAATGCCATCCTGGTAGGGGAGGCTTGACAACTCCCTAGGGGGAGGGCCTCCTGAGCCCTGTGACGCGGGCAGTGGCCCAGAGAAGCACCGTGCTGTCGGGGTGTCGATTCTCCAGGACCACGGAGCCACCAGGGCCAACACACCTGCTCCGGACACCAAAGGCAGGCCTTACAGGGTTGCTGTCCTACGGGATCATTTCGCCTCCGTCTCCTCTGTTGTGTCTGTGTGTTGGGTGGTGAGGGGGCCACTGGGCTGAGAGGACAGAAAGGAAGAAAGAGCTCTGAGGTCCAGCCTCGCCCCACTTTTAAAAAGAGCTCAAGGAGAACTTCTGAGTGGCACCGTTTTCTTTCTCCAGGGCGTCTGGGCAATAATTCAGTTCCTCACGCTGGGGCCCAAGGAGAACTTTCCGCAACCCAGAAAGCGGCAGGGCAGGGCCAGAGGGCAGGGAGCGGACTTCCCAAGGCTCTGGGCAGCCTGAGTTTCACCAGCAGCCCAGCCGACGGGCAGCTCTCTCTGCACGCCACTCAGCCAGCAGAGAAAGTGCCACGCCATCTCTCGTCCTCAGCTTGTTAGTAGCTGTGCGTAGGGACCAGAACCCAGCATCTCCGACAGTCTTGTAGGAAAGCCAGCCGGAAGCCACAGTTCAAGTCATCCTCAAACCCACCTCCCAAGCGAGGCGGGATAAATAAGTAACAAATGAGAAGCAGGTCAATAAAAGTCCCTTTCTGACACAGAAGCCAGTACCACAAACGAAGTGCCACCCAGAAGGTCATAGATCCTCAAGGCAAAGAGTGCTTCTCTGCCCTTCATCTCGGCGTCGGCCACTGCCACACATTGAGCTACGGCACACAGCTGCTCGGGGGGCTTCGTGCCTCTCAGTCGGACCCCCACCCTCCCCCTACCCCAGTCTCTCTCTCCACCATCTCCATTTCCCTGGGTATCTGCAGAGCACTTCCTGTTTCTTGTTCTGCAGGCCACACATTTTCTAGAAAGTTCTCTTGCTGGTGAGGAATGCGGCTAGCAAAAGAAAATTCAGAACTCCCAGGCAGGCCAGGAATGAAGGCTGCTCTACCACCGAAATGGCCGATGAAAACATTTTTTCAAAAATAAACTCAAAATGGCAGCTGCTGGGAAACGTGTGGCTACATGCTCCAAACAGCTCAGATGTTTGCACTGCTTGTTTTTAAAAAAAGAGGGGAAGACACTTGTAACTCTCCAAAGGGGAGCAGCCCCAGGGGGAAGTTACCTGCCCATAATCCACCATCAGGTGTCTCCGTCAAATCGGATTTCAGGGCCACTCGCCATGCCAGGGGGAGCTCTTTCTTTTCCTGCACCCCAAAACCGCCCAGGTTCCCATCCTCGCGATGGTGACAGTCTCTGCAGGTGCTGGCCTTCCCATGATCTGACAGCTTCCGATTTTTAAAAGCTCTCCCAGCCCTCAAAGGCCCTCTCGAGGCAAGTCCCTTTCCACTCTGCCTGCCTTCATTTTTTTAATGCGAGGCTCATTC
The DNA here is from genome assembly GCA_007922815.1 of Macrotus californicus. NCBI lineage: Eukaryota > Metazoa > Chordata > Mammalia > Chiroptera > Phyllostomidae > Macrotus > Macrotus californicus. The sequence goes on from VMDR010001650.1 coordinate 15,191, forward strand.
CCACATGACCGCTCCATGGTTCTCTCTCGCCGACAAGTAGCCTGAGCACGGGGCTGTTCCGTTTTAAGAACTGAGCAACGTCCAAAAGTCTTTGAGAGCCCCTGGGAACATGCTTCCATTCGCAGACTCACTCACTATTTTAAACTCACGGCACACATTGTCATGGATGACGGCCCACTTGTGCATGCAGCCAAAGACCCTAGGTCCAAGGGCTGGTCCCCGGCCATTCCCGGGACCAGAGGTCTCCTCGCTGTCACCCTGTGCTGCAGCTCAGGGCCACCTGCCCAGGCGAAGTGGGGTCTCCACAAGGTGAGGACATCACTGGGGGCCCCGGACAGGATGCTAAGGTTGCAACCTGATGGGACGATTGTTGTGAAGTGGCTTTCCTAGCGACATGAAGCGGCCTACAGACCTAAACCTGTCAGCTGCAGTCAAAGCGCTCGATCAGGCCTGGTGGCTCGGAGCCAGGGCCCGCCTCTCTCCTCATTTGCTTCCTTCCTTCCTTCCTCAGACATTTTTAATGTCGGTTGGCAGAAGCCCACGCTAGCTAGCTAGGTCTTCTTTGTTGCAGGGATGTCCAACCTTCGGGTGCCTCTGGGCCACACCAGAAGAAGAAGAGTTGTCTTGGGCCACACGTTAAATACGTTGCGACACATAATCACAAAAAAAAAAAAAACCTCATCATGTTTTAAGTACACTTATGACTGTGCATTGGGCCACATGCACAGCCACCCTGGGCTGCAAGCACCCGCAGGTTGCCCTACAGGCTCCACAGGGCGCCCCTTGTGTTTCTGTCAAGTTCAAAACCCTCTCTGAGATCTCCTGGGGGTGAGACGGCAGTGCAGGTTCACACCTCTCCATACCCGGCAGAGTGAAGTCCACCAAGTCCTCACACTCCCTGAGCCTGATTTCCTCATCAGTAGAATGGGAACAAGAGACCCAGGGGGACCAGGTGTGACCGTGGGTGTGGACACAGCCTGTAAGGTGCACGTTGCTAAGCAGACATTACAGTTTGGGCTCTGCGTGGTTTTTCATTACCCAGCTCGCACCGAGCACTGGGTGCTTCAGGGGTGTCTTTCTGTGCAGCTCTGGCAGTGAGGAAACCCTGGAGGGACTCTAATGCAGCCCACCTAATGCAGCAGAGGTTCCGGGGGAGCAGACACTTGTGGACATTGAGAAAACATCATTTTTTACTGTGACACTTGGAAGCAGATGGGCAACTGGAGCCCTACAGTGAAATGCTACCCTGTCTCTGCTGTGACATTGTTTTCTTTTTAATGAGCATTTAAATAGTTCCCTCCTCATTATGCCCATAACTCTAATAATACCAATAAAGGTCCCAGGGATGTTCAACAAAAAGCACGCCCCTCATCCAGTTACCATCACTCCGTCCGAAGGCTGTCCCTGAGCGCAGGAGTCTCCTCCTAAGGCCAAGGGACACCGGTGGACGGGCATCCTGCCGGCAGGGGACAGCGGCTCCTCGCTGCTCAACAGGGAACATGAAGCCCCCACCTCCCAGCTCAAGCAGGGCAGGGGGCATAGGCTGCCGCTGTCCTCCAAAGGCTGGAGGGAAAAGCCAGGATCCTGCCTCGGGGGCCGTAGGCGCGTGGCCACAGCCTTCCCAGTATGCACAGTGCTTTGCAGTTGGTGAGGCTCGTCCTTGTGCACTAGCCATTGACAGCTGCTCCGGGGGCCTCTGGGTGAGGCCAGGCTAGAACTGCATTCTCGCTGGCCGGTGACCAAGCTTAGAGTCCCCCAGCCAGCAGGGGAAGGGCCTCGCCCCTCGTCAGGCTCCTGACCGGGCTCCATCGGCCACCCACCGGCACACAGCCCCACCCAGGGACAGGTCACTCCCTCGACACTTGTTGGGACCTGTTTTACAATGAAAACAGGCGAGAGAGAGAGACAGACAGACAGACAGAGACACTGACTTTCCTGCCACCCTCTGTGTGTCTTCCCACAAAAGGGCATCCACTGTCCTCTGGTGGGACCCCATCCAGTCCCCCACAGGCCTGGCTCCTGGAGGGAAGCCCTTTCACAGAGCAACTGATCCTGCAGCGGCAACACACCACTCAGCCCCTGATGGAGGGGCCACGAGACACCAGGCAGCCAGATCAGGAGCAGGAAGCGGGATCCCAGGGTCCCCTGTGGCAGGCCCCTTCCCCTCTCCAGACCTCAGGGCGCCCAGTGTCCAAAGAAAGGTCCGGGTTCTCTCACCCACTACCCAGCCCTCCTCGGTATCTATGACAGCAGACATCGCTCATCTCCACATTTCCAAAATGAGAATAATTATTATCACTATCACCCCTTAGTTGCCTAGGCCCCTTCTTAGAAAGTTTAAAGAAACTGTCTCCTCTTTCAGGACCCGAGAGAGAAAATGTCAACTGGCCACCTGGGGAGGGTGTTTGTCAGTTTCATATCTGTGTTATTTTTGAACACAGAGGTCCAGGAAATCTTTGACCATCGCTGCTTGTTCTGAATGCAGTCCATCAAAGCTCAGCCTCGCAGAGAGAGGCGGCACTGGGGAATCCCAGCGGCAGCAGAACAAGGAACCATTATTAAATCCCCACCACCAGCCAGCCCCACAGCTAAGCACACCTGACCTCACGGGAGGCTCCCAACAACCCCTGGGGTCAGATCTGTCATCAGCACCATTTCACAGGTGAGCAAAGCAAGGAGCAGGGGAGACAACGATTCCCCGGAGGCTGCACAGCCAGCTGGGCTCCTGAGTGCCACGCTGGACTCGTCAAAGCCTGATCGAGGGGAAAAAGCAGGCAGAGCTGGGTGGGGCATGGGGCAGCTGTGTGCGCCCTGGCATTTCACCTTTGCTTCTGGCCCCCGTGCTACCTGAAAGGTAGAGAGACCTGCTGCTGTTGGCTAGGACAGCAATGACACACAGAAGTCACGCTGATCGTCTGTCTTGTGGACAAGTGACAGATGCCCTTTGTTGGGTGTTGGTGCTGCTGGTGCTGCTGCGACTGATAAACAGTCCCCAGGTGATAAAGTGCAGGGCCAACGCCCCTCAGCCTGTGCTGGCGGCAGACATCACCAATCCATCCCCGCACACTCCCTCCAGACTCGGAATCTTCTCCAGCCTTGCTCCCCAGATAGCCATTGCCACGTAGGGTGTGCCTCTGCCTCTTTGCCGGCCCTGGATCCCAGGGCACATGGGGGACTGGAGCAGACAGTGCTGAATAAACCAAGTGGCAGCCTGTGTCCTGCTGAGAGCAAGGACCACACCTGCCTCTCCTCCACTCACGAAACACATCGGGGCTAGGGACCTTTGATCCGCTAGGCCCTCTGCTGGCAGCTAGGGATGCTGCTCACGTGGCAGCGAGCACAGGACACCTGGTAATAACCCTCTCAACTGCATAATGAAAACCAGGAGTGCTGCCAGGGAGAAGTTCAAGGTGCTAGGGGGAAGAATGCGGGGCTTTGTCAGGGTTCGGGGGTCTAGACCTGCCTTATGCCAGCCTTTCACTTGCATCACCCTATTTAACCTTCATGACACCTCCACACACTATGACCGTTTACAGGAGCAATAAAGGACGCTCAGAAACCATAAGTGAGTTGCTCAAGGCCACATTATTGGCCTTGGGTTATTTATGTTAAAATTTATTGTCTGGGCTGGATTCCAAGCTCCCGGAGGACAGGGATCCAGCCAGTCTCGTCCACTGCTGTGACTCGGGCCACCAGCACGCAGCCTGCATGAACAATGTGTTCTGTCTGCTCCCCGTGGCCTGCATCACAGAAGCCATCACCCTCGGAACAAGGATGTCTGCCCGGGTCTGGGTGAGCCCACGCAGCTCCGCAGTCTGCCCTCCGGACGCAGCCAGCTCCGGCTCGGCACTCTCGGCAAGCAGTCCCGCTTCCCAGACGCACCCGGCACAGGCCCCACCCGGCACACCAAGCCCTCAGACGGCTGCGTGCCAACCACCTCTGCCAGGATCCAGGTGACTCCAGACAGACCAAGACACTTTGCCACTGCCGCTGCCCACCTTTAAGCCACCTCGGGAGAGAGGCAAGCAGGCCGGTGGTCTTCCCTAATCACAGATCGGACAACAGGTGCCCCCCTTGAGGAAGCCCCTGGGGCTCAGCCTTCAGGATCCAACCAGCCTCACCACCCCACCTCTGCATCGGCCACTCCCTTTCCTGGTCATCTCCTCAGGCCTGGCACTTCCACACGTCTACCACCTGGCCTAACCTGGTACACCTGCCTTTCCTTCTATACCTGCAAAACATCTCCTTAGACCCAGGCCAGGTATGACCTCTCTCTCCTTCCACAGCATTCTGGGAGTGCTGCTGGACTCTGATCATTGTATGGATTGTCTAATTTGCCCTTGACTTTCGTGTGTTCAACTCACATCCAACTTGCACGTGCCAGTATTGGCATCTCAAGTGGACACTCACAGCAACTTTGGGACGCAGGTGTTCATCCAGATTTTGTAGAAAAAGGAAACTAAGGCTCATCACAGTTAAGCGAGGGGCCCAAGGTCACAAAGCCGGGTCTAAGCCCAGGGCCCGCTGAGTCCAGACACACACCTGGCTGCCCCCTCCACTGGGATGCAAACACCGCCCCCTCGGGCCCTGGAGAGAGACCTGAACCAGCTGAGGCAAATCATTCCAGCTGCACTGTGAATGCCAGCGAGCTGGCCAGTGATGGCAGCTGCAGGCTTGGCCATGTGTCCCCAGGCCAAGAATGAAGGAGCCTCACCCAGTGGAAAAACCTCGCTTAGCCTCCAAGTGTCCATGGACAGTCCGTCTACCCCAGTAGCACCTGTGTGACGGGTGAACTTCGTTGGTGCTTCAGGTGCCTGCAGTCACCTCAGGCTGGGAGACCCTTCGCCTTCATCGAAGCCCCAACCTTGGGCCCTGACGTCCCCCAGACCGCCAGGTGTGCCCACGAATCCTGCTTCCAGCCAAAAAGGCATTCCTGGGAGTGAACCCAGAGTTAATCTTGTCCCACATGCTCTAGGGACAGGCCTTTCTCATTCCTTCAGTCACTCATCCATCCAGTCACCACGTACTAGGTGCGAGCTGCAGCAGAGGAATGGCCGAGGCCTCTCTCCCCAGGAGGCCACAGGTGGGGGTCAGGAGCTTGGGGTGGGGGGTGTTAAGCTGCGGAAACAAAGGATTCTAAGGCAGAACAGAATCTGCTGAGTGACTCAGGGCACCGAGGCAGGAGGCAGGCAGGAGACACTGCATGGAGGTGAGTTCACGACAGACACGGGGAGAACACAGCACCTGCCCAGATCAAGGAGGAAAGGCAGAGTGGGGCGCCCCCCCTAAGGTGCTGGGACATCTGGGCTGCACAGAAAAGAAAGTTCTGTTTGCTGCAGCTTGTGGCTGGTGAGGGAACAGGAGACTCGGGCAGAGAGGCGCACACCTACGAGACTTGCGTGAGGGGCGCAGCCCCCACCCGTTCCCATGGGTCCCAGCGCAGAGCTGTCCACACTCCCCCACACTCACAGGCAAACCCAGGGCTAAAGGATCATGGGAAGAGCCCGTCTGGCTCTCCAGACTCATGCTCCTCCCGAGAACTCCAGGAAGTGACCCGGGGCAACAGCCGAGGCCGCACGACACTGGCACGCCAGAAGCTGTTGCTCCCTTGTTGCAAAAGGTGAAAGGACCTTCTCAACCCCACCTACCCACGTGCTCCTTCCTCCCTTCCGTCCTTGACCACACAGGTGCCTGAAGCGTCCGCAGGGGCGCAGCAATGAGCGTCTGCCCTCGCAGGGCCTGCGATCTAGGGCAAGGGCTAATTTGCCCACGGACATCGAGTAAGGGCCGAGCCACTGGGTCACTAGCACAGGGTGTGCCGCATGGTCTAGGACCCAGAGGAAGGAGAGACCGACTCCCGGGAGGCTCAGGAAGATTTCTCCCAGGAGGAGTCCCTGGAACTGAGTTCAGGAGGAACGAGTCTGTCGTGCAGAGAAAGGTCATGCCTGGCAGGGGAACCTGCAGGTACTGAGGCATGGAGGTGGGGTCCTAGCATCACAGAGTGGGGGATAACTGGAGGTGGAATGGACAAGGGGGGTTGAGACTCGTCCGAGGAGGCTCTGGAAACGTGCAGAGACTCAGCTGTGTACAGAGCGAATCCCACGACTGTCAATTCTAGCACTAAAAAAAAACTTTTTCAATGAAGATTTTCAAGCTCACAAGCAAGACTACTTGAGCGATCGATCCACTGTGCGGCGAGACAAAATCTCAGTACAACAGGAGGATGTAGCCGAACCCTCGGAAAGGGTTTCAAACCCATACAGTTTGAAGAAACGAAACCAGGGGCCGGAAAGCACAAGGAGGGAACTGAAAATCCCATCCAGGAGGATCACCGCCTTACAAGGCGGCTTCTAAAATACCATCCCCGGCAGTTCAATATTTCCATCCAGCTTCTCATCCTGACCCCTGGGAAGCCACCTTCAGGAACAGGGCAGTCCAGGTTCTTAATGAAGCAAGGACACAGTAAAACTGAACTACAGCTGCAGGCCCCATGCACCGCAGATTTCCCCCGCCTCAAAGTCAACTGCTCGAGTCTGTGGTCAGACCAGGTGTGCAGTTCAGGCTCAGGAAACAGCCCCCCAGCCCTTCAATGAAGCAACGTTGCTGACCGCGGGGTGCCTTCGGGGGCAGGGTGAGAACGGCAGTGTTTGCCACTAAGGTCCCCGAGCCAGGGGTGGGACACACAGAGTGGCTTTAAATGTGGCAACTCACAGGCGACATTCTCAGAAAACGAGGCCCATTTCTCCAGATCATCTTTACAGAGTTCCCTGTTCGCAGAAGACACTCGATCTGCTGGAAATGATTTGCCCTCCCAGAAATAGATCAATGCGCTGTCAGAGTCCCTTGAAGCTGCTGTCTGTTGACATTCCCTGAAAAGCACCTACCTTTTCCAAGGGGGGTTAGCGGGCAGATCGGGGAGCTGTTCTGGAGGTTTTGTTCCCCTCGCCTCAACCCCCCACATAAGGGGGGTTTCTGAAAGCCTTCCAGGATGCCGGGGACAGGAATTTAGCAGAGGAAGTGAAAAGGAAGCACAGAGCAAACCACCCTTACCGTTTCATGGGAAAATAGAGCGAATTAAGAAACAAACAGGCAAGACGAGCCCGGAGAGGCCTGCATGTGTGCACGCGTGTGCACACCTCCCCCGGGGATCACGCTGCCGACACAGGAAGTCTGCCTCCTGCATCCCTCCCCGGGGCAGGCCGCCCCCCTGCCCCTCCTGAAATCCACACGAATCTCCACCTTCCACCCCAAGAAGTATTGGAGGGGCGGTAAATCTCGTTTTAATGGAGTGTACGTTTAGCTCTGAGGAGATAATTGACGTTATGGAGAGCCTCCGCCCGAGTGATATAGGTTTGCTAATGCAAAGGGGCCTCGTTACCGACGCACCACAAACAAGTAGTAATATATGTATATTGTTCTGAGCGGCATTACAGCCAAAGTGCTCCGGTCCGCGGGGATTGATAAAACACAAGAAAACAGCAGACATGCACTTGTAAATTTGTCTCATTTGTCTCCGAAGTTAAAGGTTATTCCCTTGTTCTGAATCTGTAATAAAAACATGCTAGCCCAAGCTTTGTGGAGAATGTTTGAATATTTAAATTGTGTATAATGATAGGCAATTACAGGGTAAAAACTGGACCTCGTGAATGGGGGAGCGCAGTCTGGCTCGCCGCGTGTTTTCCCACTGATGACTCGTTTATCTTTAATGCATCACACAAGCACCACCCCCCCCCCAAACACACGCACACGAGGGCTGCGGGGACCGCTGCCGGCTCCCACCGCCACTAAGCAGGAACCAGCCAAGCTTCGGTCTGCCGGGGCACGTGGCATTTTTTCCTTTTCCTTTTCATTTTTTAGTTTTGTTTTCTTAAAACTCCATAGCACATCTCTCCAAGAAGGGCTGAGACAGAGGCCACAGTCCCTCCAGGGCAACCCCAGCGGGTCAGTGCGGGGGGGACGCGGCAGCAGGCGGGGGCCTGCGGGCACAGCGTGAATTTCCTCAGTCCCCCCCAAAGGCGCCCCCTGGAGGAGAGCAGGGGGCGGGCAGGGGGCCCCAGCTGTGCCGCCCTCAGTGGCACACAGCTCCTGCCCTGCGCGGAGGTGCCCGCGGGGCCCGCCCAGGTTAACCAACTGCAGTGTTAGAGTGACTCCAGCCAGCTTGTCACCAAGCACAAAAGTCATCAGCGAGGGAATGTTCTTTTCTGCACCACAATTAAGACGAATCAATACGACGTGCCACAAATGGTATTTTACTCTCAATAAGAACTCGAGCTGAGTTTATTCAGAATATTTTAGCGCTTCCCCGGGGGATTTTGGGCCTACGCAGATGGCAAATAAAGTACTCAGCCTAAGGCTACAGCACATTATGGTAATTCTAATGTCAGATGTACTTTAATATACAGCTCTATTTAATCACCCCATTATTTCACATTTCCATATGAAAAACCTGCGGCACAGCGCTGGGCCTCTGCCGCGGTGCCAGCTCCCTCCAGCCCGCCAGCAGCAGGAGATGGTCATCCTCGCCAGGCACGGCTTACAGTCTCCGAGCTTCCGGGCCCGACGCGCGGCCGAGCTGCCCGGTGATTAGGAAATCAGAGCGTTCAGAGATGTATCAGCCGCCACGGGAGCTTACAGGAAACAGAAACCTAGCACCCCTCACCCCCGCCCAGGTTCACATGAAAATGCAGGGGTGTATGAGTGTGTGTGCTCACGCGTGCGTGCATGTGCTGGCATATGCACACACACACCCAGGTGGTGGGGAGAGGATCACACCCAGGCTCCCAACACGGTCCCTCTCCAAACACCAGTGGGCCCAACGTGGTGGCTGGGTGGCCCAGTGGCTCCTGACCGTGGCCCACAGAGGCTGCACCCCCTGGGTCTCAAGGCACTGCCCACTCAGCATCAGAGGGCAGTGACACCGAGCGGCAGGAGATAAAGGAGGTGGGGACAGTGTTAGGAGGAGTGGGGAGTGGGGCCTGGGGAGCTGCAGCCCAAATGGACCATAGGATCTGGACCAGGGAGGTGCCCGGGACAGTGCTGCTGGGTTTGTGCCAGAGAACCTGACACGGAGAAGCCCAGGCCCCAGGGGAGGCCGAGCGCTGTGAGTTCCAAACGGCTGTAGCACCGCCAGGCTGGTTCGGCCAGCCTGCTGGTGGAGAGGAGCCAGCAGAAGCCAGGAAATCACTCTCACGCTGTCACATGCATACTTGGCCACACAACGTTCCCAGGAAGCCCAGCACAAAACCCACTGACCACCCAAATCTAGATTTCTTGAAGATGGCTTTGTCACCTGACCCTATTGGGTGCCCCAGTAATGGGACAACACTTAAAGCCACAGAATATAAATCTAGTAAACGGTCACAGTGCATGTCATCCAGATGAGGTGCTTGCAGGTGACACAGGCTAGGGACAAAAAAAACACATGGGACCAAAAAAAAAATCTCTAAGGGAAGGGAAGAGAGAGGGAGGAAAAAGGAAAAGAGAGGAATGAAGGAAGGAAGGGAGATAAAACCGAGAAAGTCCTAGTACGTTGCCAAGAACACTGGCAAACTCCTCAAAATTGTCCATTCATCAATAAAAGCATCAGTTACCTAATTCTAGCAAATTTGTCTTATAAGCAAGCTCAGCACAGGAAATATTTTCAAGAAAAGTGCTCGATTATTGGAAGGTGCAGCTCTGGACACAACCCCAACGGACCGTCCCAAGTCCAGTCGCAGACACGCCTGTGAGAGGCAGGTCACCACTGCACATCGGCCATGCCTGATCGGCCCTCAAACCTGGATGGTGTTGTAACTTCTTTTTAAAATACACTTTGGGGGCAAAATTCAACACTGGAGACTCATTCTCAATTTCCAAGGTCTTTGATCCTACCCTGTTGTTGCTGCGTTTGGTTTATTTTTGGTTATTGATCAGCCTAAAAATAGAGGCTAATGTTAATATTCTCCAGGCCTTTTCCTGGTGGTAAGTTCTTTGGGAGGAGGGCTACACCAGCGGTCCTCAACTGAGGGCTGTTCTGCCCCTCCTGGGACTTCGGGCCATGTCCTAAAACATCTCCGATTGCCACAGTCGGGGGGGCTGCTGCTGCACCTGGTGGGTAGAGGCAGGGATGCTGCAAGACAGCATACAACAAAGAACTATCCAGCCCCAACGTCATCTGGGCTCTCTCGTGGGCACTTCAGCCAGAACCTGCAGGACAGACGGCAAGAGAGAAGTTCGGAACTGGGGATCGGGCAGAGAGTGAGAAGGGGGGGAGGCAGAGCGGACGCCTGGGGTGGGGAGAGACTGAGACACAGAGGGAAGAGGGGCGGATGTCATCTGCTTTTGGCAATAAGCGAAGTGTGGAATCCCAGTCAGTTTCTTCCGTATAGAAATCGTTTGAATTCCAGAGTTGCCTGGAGCTGTGGAACGGGGGGCTCCCGGGGAGCTGGGCCTTCTGCAGGGGAGGCCAGCCTGAGCAGGCAGCGAGCCAGAGCATTCCCCCCACCCACCACCACCCACCCCCCAAAAAAGTCCCTGAAGGATGCCTCCTTCCAGAACTGGGCTCGGCCACCAAGGCAGGGAGGACAGGAGCTGCCCTACATTCAGCTGCTCAGATGTGTGCCTTGCAACAGCTGCTGCCGGAGATGCAAACCCAAATATACTTCCTGAAGTCAAAGAGATAAAAATACAGATTCTGCTACGTATGCCACTCTCAATGCTGCTGGGGGGGAGGCAGAGGGGGAGTGGGGAGGATGACCAGGCAAGCCTGAGTAAACGTTTTTCTGAACACGATCCGGGGAGATTACATAAAAAGTACAATTAGGAACCGCTCAGAATCCCAAGGCCTTCGAGAACGTGCCTTCTCCAGAATATTTTTAGAACAATCGCTGGAGTGATTCTTCTTAGTTGTAGAAACACTCCAAATCAGAAAGTCAATTTTTCCCCGATTTGCAGAAGTGAGCTGGCTCCGCTGGACGGGTGCGTGTGTTTGGCTTGGCGGCCGTTCACAGCGCTGTCTTGGCGGTGTTTCCTTGGAGCGCGCACGGCGAACCTGGCGCTCTGCACACAGTAGCACTTCCATTGTAAGCGCCCCGGCCACGCTTCCCTACTAACAGCCTGGAAACGGCAAGTCCCTGTCAAGCCAGCCCTGTAAATGGGGAGCAGGGCAGAGCAGGGCTTTCGGGGGCCCTCTCCCCACAACAGGGATCGTAAACGGGGCGGGGATGCTGCTTTCAGTGAAGCTGTTTAAAAGGTGGAAAATAAAACAATGCCAGCACATCCTGGGGAGAGCAGTGGGCTTTCACCTCATCTGCCTACCAACTCCCCCCCATCCCACTAACACACTCACAGGCCCAGCCCTGATGGCCCCTCCTACCCTCCTTCTGCCAGAACCTGATGAAGTTTGGAGGGGAAAGGACAGGATTTCAGAACCACACAGGGGCTGGGTCCCAGGGCTGACAGATCCAATTCTCCTGCTCCCAGCTGTGACTGAACAGGAATGGGGGAGCTCAGCTCCTCTGAGAAAGGAGGTTAACACCTGTAACGAGGACCTACAGCATACCTGTAAGGAACCTCGCCTCCCAGCAGAGTTCAATAGAGGAAGCCACTGATTGGTCAGAACGTGAGTGAGTGAGTGTTGAATGAACAAGTAAAGGAGTGAATGAATGACAGCAGGATGGGGCTAAGAGGGAGGAGAAGGAGAGGGACCACTCAGGAGCCCACCTCTCTCCTTCACTGATTAGCAGCTGTGGCCCCGCCCTCCCCATTAGGGAAGTTGTCGCTCAAAAACAGGGACTTCCAGGTACAATTTCCGCCCCTCCCTGGCGTCAAGAAATGTAGTTATTTCAGCCTCTCACAGAACGGCTCATCCTCACTGTCTCTGCTCCACACGTTCCTTTCTCTGCATTGTTTACAAAGGTTTCATTATGTTTTCAACTAATCAGAAAGGCCCCGCTAATACGCAATTAACATGTGATTATAAAAAAAAATTAAAATAGCTTCCAGAAGAAGGAAATGTAATTAAGTAGAGAATGCTTTTCAATAAGTGCTCGCTTTAACCCGCCGTCAGAGCGCAGGCCGCGCTTGTCCACAGTGCCTGCACAGATGCCAAGGGCAGAGCGGTAAAAGCAAGTTAAAAAAAACAAAACAAAGAGCAGGACATTATTTTCTGGGGGAATAATAACCATCCGCTTGGCGCAACACACTGGGGAACTCAGATTCCGGTGGCTGCGGGGCCGCCTCCCCCAAACCCTCTTACCACTCTCTTCTGTAAACATGTTTCCCTTTAAAAAGTAAATAAATAAATAAAATAAATGGCGGAGCCCAGATCTAACGTAGTAAGTGTGACTGAGTGAAGAAACAGTGGTCAAACACACACATTTCCAGACCCCACCGTTCACAGAAGCTCCGGTCCAGACCGGGAAGAGCGCCCGATATCACCACTTTTTAATCAAGTCTGGGATTATTGTGCTTGAAATCCTTGTGGCCGAATTTTTCAGAAGGGGTCTGTCTTTAAAAACCCTAAGTCTAAGATGGGTTTTTTAACCTCGTGTTCAGAGACACACGGACAAATCAAAGCACCTTTTCACTCCCCCCCTCTCTCCCTGCAGCCGCCTCAAACCCATTCCGTATGCCGATGAGGTCCGGCCGTTTTATGGGCCACAGTGCCTGTCACAGGAATGAGGAGCTATGGTCTTGGATGGTTTCTGCCAGTCCCTGTGTCCCCACAAATTGTAAATTCAACGAGTTCTCAAGAAAAGGGGAAGTCTATGCAACACGTGTATGTCCCCTACACGAAGCATCTGGTCTTCACCATTAACTCTCCCACAGGTGATGCAGAAGCGAAATCGGGGAGGCACCGGGCCAGTGGCAGGGGCGCCACACTCGGCACCTGTCCCCTGACCTTCAAGCCTGAGCACAAATGCTCCAGCCGCAGGCTGTCCCCAGCAGCACAGGTGACAGTGAATAGCCAAACCCAACTGGGCTGCACAGGTTCTGAACACCTGCCCAGACCTGGTGGGACAGGCCTGCCAAGGAGCTGGGCTTCGGGAAGCCACTGCCCAGAGGGGACAGCCCGAGGCCAGTGAGCAGGGCCGGTGCTCCCGCCGTCTGGGCCACCGTGCCGCGCGGCTCCCTGATCAATGGACCAGACACTCTGGAGTCCACTCCCAGTGAGCACTGACTGGTGTTTCTCAGCTGCGGCCCTGGGACAAGGCGCTCAACTTCTCCCAATCTGTCCTTCAGTGGGATGTTCCTCGGCTGCACAATGATGCCCACAGGAAGCTGGCGCCTCTGAGCCTTTCAGGGAGAAAAGTGAGCTTCGAAGGGTTTGTGCGGCTGGCCAAGAGCCTGTGTGTGGTGAAGAAGCAGAGACAGACCCAGGCCCAGATGATGTCACCCAGGAGCCTGATGTCTTAACCAGGACAGCAGCCCTCAACGGCAGCGACCTGGGGGAAGCCGACAGGCCTGTGCCCGGCTCCGAGCAGCGGGCCAGTTTCACTCTCCAGCGGTCCCCGCAGTTCATAGACGAGTCTGCCTAAGGCCACCCAAACCGTGAAACAAAGGGCCGGCAACAGGCAAGGTCGCCAGCCCTCCCACAGAACCAGATGGGGAAACTGAGGCTGCTGGCAGTAAGAAAGGTCTTCCCAAGGTCACGTGCATGTTGAGTGAGCCAAGCCCTGGTTCCTGACCCAGCCTTCTGAGCTGCCTCCCCCCACCCCGCTAACCATCACCAAACACACCACAGGCACCAGCGCAGCTGGTCCACTGCGACCCAGCGCTCCTTCTGGAAGGAAAGTAAAAGAGACATCCCTCATATGTCATTGGCGTTTCCCCCCAGTACCCCTGTGTCACTGATGAAACCAGAACACAGAAGGCAAAAGACACGCCCACAGCCTACAGTTCCCAGCCCAGCGTCCAGTCCTCACTCCCCCAACCCCACAATCCCCTCACCCCAAGACCCAGGACAATTCCCTGGGACATGGTACCCGAGAAACAACAGCCTGCCCTTGCCAAGCACGTGCTGACGGGCTCAGCCTGCCTTCACTAACCACTGCTAGGCTCCTCACTTCAGATTCCAGAGGGAGAATCCATGGCTCAGAGAGGCAAAGCAACCTGTCTGAGGCCACACAGCTCAGACCCATCCAGGGCCTGTAGCCCAGATGGGTTTGGGCTCAAAATGAATGTAAATAAGTTTCCATGTGATAGCACCCTGCCCCACTCCCCAGGGGTGACAGGCTTCTCCAGGAGTGGGAGCCTTGTCCCATCCAACCCCACAGCCCCTCACCGCACGGCACCATCCAACACATAGTAGGCACTCTACCAACACCCGCTGCACTGAACCAAAACACCCCCCTGCCTGCCACCCAGAAGAGCCGTTAAAATTCTGCAGTAGGCACCCGCCCCGCGCGTCTGCACGGCACAGCCAGAACTGACAATTCTTCCTAGATAAATATCTGGAAAGAAGTCGGGAAACAATTAAAACTAGAAGCTAATAAATGATGAAGAAGCCCATGAGCCAAGTCCTGGCCCACTTCCCAGTCTTCATTCATGCATCAAAAAAACCCCAGCGGTCCGAGGCTTCAAGAGGGCAGCTGGGCAGTGGGGCCGTCCGGCTTAATATGAATGGGAATTAGATATGATCGAATGTACTCACTGCGTTCTCAACAGCAGACACTGTCTCCCATCGCCCCCTCCCGTGTCTCCCAGCCAAGCCCCTTCTCGGGAGCTGTTGACAGATGATCTTGTAACCAGGCAACCAGGCTGAGGAAAGGTTCCAGAGTTCCTGCACAGGAGCTCACACAGCCGAGTCCCACTCGTGGTGGCTACTGAGTGGCAGGGGCATGACACCCTCTTCTACACCATAAAACACGGGGTGGGGTACCCTGGCTGCTCACCCGCCGTGAAGGCGTAAGTGCCATGGCGTTCTCCCTTCTCTGTCCCGGCCGTGCTGGCCAGCCAGCTTGGCCGGGCCAGGGCTCCCTGTCCTCCACGACCACCACAGCCACCCACAGGTCTGCAGCCAAAGGTCCCAGACCACAGCCTCTCCAGTAAGGCCCGCACTCTGCAGCAGCCCATCCCCCATGACCGTTGGCCATCTGCAGCTGTTTGGACAAATGCACCCAAGATGCCAGGGGACCAAAGCCTCAGAGGTGTGGTGGGGTCCACTGCACTTTGGGAAATGTGCCTGGGCCGAGAGAATGCACTGGGTCTGGGGGAGGGGGAAGAGGAAAACGGTCTCGGGTTCAAAGAAATGGAAGCTCTGTGTACCTAGGGCATGGGCACTGTTCCATTCTAAAAACTCAAAGAACGCTTCCGAGCCACATCAGACTCCTCGAAAGCGGGCCTCTCACACGGGGCATTTGGCATAAGCCAGGTGTTTTCACATCCAAGACCAAGCTGAGCGCACAGGGAATGGGCTGGTGTTCTGATTATGTTGCTGTGATCGGGGCTCAGGGCTCGGGGCTCGAGGCTCGGGGTCTCGGGGCTGGAGGCGGCAGAAACATCCTTGACCAAGAGCCTACTACCCACAAGGAACCTGGCCAAAGGTTTCGCATGCCTGACCTTGTGAACTTTATTCCCCCATCTGGATGAACACCTAGGCCCCAAATGCTGACCCAGATGTCAAGGGGATGTCTCTCTGACCCCCTGGCCCGCACCCTTCCTGGGCTAACTACCAGAGCCTCTTGCCAGCAGTCAGCTTGTTTTGGGGCACCATACAGGGTTGTAGTCGGTGGCTGCGGGTTGGACGCAGTGAGCAGACAGGGAGAGGAGAGCCTGGAGCGTGCCAGGCTCTGCCCAGGGCCTCAGGAACCTCCCGCCCCTCCTTGCCAGCCCACCGCAGTCGGTATGCAGAGGGGGGTGCAGACGCTCTGAATTCAGGGCTGGGCTGCCGTCTCATCTCTTTCTCTCCAATAACCACAGTGCACTCAATAAAGAGAATGAGTGAAGTTGGAAAATTAAAAACTGGAAAGAGAATAATTTTTTTCTCCAGGAGGCAAGCCTCCAGGATGTTCCTGTGGGCACTGAAGGAGAGGGAGGGGCAGCCCAGGGAAGAAGACCCTGCGGTGGGGGAGGGGATACCATCCAAGTATCTAATAAGGTTCTTCTGACAGTACCAACACACACACACACACACACACACACACACACACACACACACTACTCGCTCATTCTAGCTGCATGAATAGAAAATTCTTTCTACAGCTAGAGACAGGGCGGATAGCTGGGGTGGAGCAGATGCAAGCTGGGGCCATCAACTCAACAAATGTCCACCCTTCTGGACCATGCACCCCCAGCCCTAGAGGAGGAGGGTCAGAGCCCCATGCGGGCCCCGATTCCCAATTTGGACCAACAAGCAGAGAATGGAAATAAAGCCAATATAAGGAAGACGCCTCAAAACACACGGGGAGGCCATCCATCACAGCTGAGCTGGCAGGAGCGTCTTCAGCTCGGGTCCCCTGGCCCACCTCAGGGCTGAAGGCTTTTCTGGGAAGCTCAGGAGGAGCTGAGGAAACCGCAAGCTTGGCAGAGCCCACTGGAGAGGGCCTGGCTAGCAATTTCCCTGTCCAATCAGCAGAAGTCACAACTTTTGAAATCGATATTACTGCAGTTTCTGATTTTTAAAGGAACACTTTTATCCTGCAGAAAACTTTACAGATACAGACGAGGATATGAAGGGAAGCAGAAACCATCCAAGTCACTTGCATTGGAACGTGGGTGTTTTCTTTCGGCCCCCTGCTGTGGACGCACACAGACACCTACCCACGGAGCTCTTACTGCCTGTAGTTTTGGTTTGGGCTTTTCTCTCTCGACAGAGCCTGGGAGCATTTCCCCACATCCCTAGGAAGGCCACGAAATCTTCCTGTTAATGGCTCTGCGACGTTCCATCCTACGCCAGGACCTTGTTCACTGAGCTGCGCCCCTCTGGCTGGAATCCAAACTTGCCTCCCAAACTTTGCGAGGTTGGGAGGCCATTCGGATGCACCCCTGGCGATAGAATCCACGGGTCTGCAGGTGGGAAGGACCTGCCGCACTGTCCACTGTGGCCCGACCCTCCAACCCTGCACCACTCTGCAACGCACCCTAATGGGCCCCAGCTCAGCCCGTTCACCGGCCCTTGGTCAGCCCTCACCAAGAAAGCTTCCCATCTAATGGGTGATTTGGGGAAAACCTCCCCCGCTGAGCCGGTCTGCCTGGGGCTCTCCTGGCCACTGCCACTCACTGCCAGGGTGACAACACCACTGCATGCAGGACAGCTGTCCACCAGGCGTCTCCCCCTACCAGAAGCACGTCCGACACCCACGACACACACCAGGGCCTCTCGCTAGCTCCCTGGACACCAACGGTCTCCCCACGGCTCAACGTTGTGCGTGGGGCTATTGTCCACAAACAATCATTTTTTTAAAAAACAAACAAAAAGAGCACGTCCCCAATACTTCTGCTCGATGCTTGTCCGCTTCCTGAAAATGCGAGATAATGAATAAAAATGTTCATTACAGAATTATTCGCTTTCCTCCCTGATTCACGTCCCGGTAATTACCGTGACCAGCCTAATAAAAACTGCTACAAACCAGAGGTCAACTGGCAGTTAGAAGTGTTCATTTTCACTTCAATGTATTCATCTCTGGCTCCTAATGGCCTCATTTTCTCCCATGCTTCTTAATAAATACCACTGAATTACAGGTTAAATAGCTAAATTAAATTATTGCAATTACAGCGTGCAGAGCTCTGAATCTGGGTTTACCTTTCCCAGTTCAATTAGAGGCAAAGTTTCAACAGCCACGGAGCTCTGATTGCAGTCAATATTCTCGATTGCCGAGGCCCTGCGTGGCGCCCGGATATTCGGTGAGAGGGGCCCCCCCACACACCCCCCGGCTTGTTTCTGAGGGGCTGACTGGAGCGCTCTCGACGGCAACAAGATCCCACCATCAAAAGCGGTTTTTGGAAAGCAACCACAAGGCATAATTGATTCTTTGCCACTGAAAGGGGAAAAGACATAGCAGGGTTCTGGCTAAATGCTCTGTGTGTGTGTGTACACACAAAAGGCCCATCCTCAGAGGGGGAAAAGTACATTCCAATAAATCCAGATGCTCCCTCCGCCATGCCACGGCCCGCGATGGTTTTCCGGGCCCATGTAAGAGCGCTTCCTCATTATTTAAATATATTCGAAGGCTCGTTGCTATTGCCTCTCACTACAGGATTAATTATCCAACATCCCTTATAAGACAGAGTGTCTTAATAATACGCAGTGCCTGAGAAGGAAAAAACACCCTTGCCTGTTCTCTTCCCCCAAATCCCAAGGTAGGAGAGTCGATTTCTTGTGAAAGAGCTCCCCCTGACTTCTCCATCCCTCTGCTTCTACAGGCGCCAGATTTCACCACGATGGGGATGCTCGCCCTTTTCTCCGCTCACAATCTTATTAACAGGCAGCACCGGTAAGCAGCCAAACCCCATGAGGCCCACCCTTGAGGGTTCAGGAATCTGGGGTGCTACAGGGGTGCATGTCACGAAGAACAGAGCCCACCCACTTCCCTGGCCCTGAAGCCTGGACCCAGTGGGCAGGGGAGGGGGACTGGCTGGAATCCGATTTGGAGCTTTGTCATCCCTGCTCAGAAAGCCCACAGCTAAGGGTGCCCTGCCCTGGAGGGCCGGTACCACAGCCAGAGTCAAAAACTCAGATGGTGACTGAGGTCCGGCCACAGCAGCCACCGGGACAAGGGGGCTACTTGAAGCACTGTTCTGGGGAGCCCACATCTGGAAGCCCTCCAACCACGACATTCTCTGGGAGCTTTGGCACTGTCTGCTCCCCCTAAAAGATGGACGATTCCCTGTGCAGTCCCAGAGAAGCCACCTTGCCCGTGACACTGGGGTGAGGGGCATCTGTGTTCACATGCCCCCACCCCCACCAGCCAGGGCTCTGAACTCCCTTGCAAATGCCTGCTCCAGGGCCAGGCCACACTCGCCAGGGCCATATGCCCCTGGCACAGGGCAGGAGGCTGGCACAGCCACTGCTGGGCAAACCCAGAATGGAATCAGAAGCAGGGAGGCCCAGGCTGGGAGCTACTCGACTGCAGGGCCTGTGTGTGGTCCACACCAGGGCCCGGGGCCCTCCCCCAGGCCTGGCACAGCCTTTGGTCGCTGTCGGGTGATGCGAAGGCAAGGTGAAACAGCCCGTCGGAGCACACAGCCACGGCGGGGCCTCGGGCAGCGGTCCAGCCTTCTTCCTCGAGGCTGGCCTCAGCTGTCAGGGGGAGTGGCCACCGCCTGGCCCAGGGTGGTGGGGTCATCAGGGCAGGTTGGAGAGTGAACACCCATCACCCCAACTTTCCGGGCCCCCAGCATTTTCCTAAGGGCAGGATCTACACCACAGAACATTCAGTTTCCCCAGAGAAGTGGCCAGTGGCCTGTGCAAATACTCCCACAGAGGAAACAGCAACTCCAGCCTGGGAGGCCTACCCCTGGAAGCCAAAGCAAGACATTGTAAAGAAAAGAAGCTGGCCACCCACTGCCCAAATCTGACCAGTAGTTAAAGCGTCACATACAGTTAACACATCCAACGCATCAAAGTCTTTTTGGGTGTGGGCACACAAATGGGGACACGGCCACCCTCCCCTGTACTAGGCACGCTCAAATCTGGACCCTGAGCTAATCCTTGCAACAACCTGATGAGACATCGCCATCACTATCATCCCACTGGGGTGCTTCCTCCGGTTTATGAGTGACTACCTGAGGCTCAAAGAGGTGAAGTAAGTGATTTATCCAAGGCCACACAGCTGGGAGGCCTCGGCCTCCCGCGACGGGGCTGCCCCTGGGAAACTGCGGACCCTCTCTCCGCAGCCTGAGGCCCGTGCTGGTCTCATCCGCACTGGTGGCCCCCTGCACCCTCTCTGCACCCTCTCCTAGGTGCCCCAACATCACTGGCCATCCATCCTCCATATCCCAGGGGATGTCTTTGTCTCCTTCATATCTGGGCTCAGAACCCCTTCCAGAGCTCCTAGCCTCCCCTGACCATCCCTAGTGACCTCCAAGGGCTGACCGGTGTCTCTGTGGCCTGGGGCCTAGAACAGGGCAGGGCTCCAAGGGGGTCCCAAGCACCGACAGGTGTGCGTCACCAGTATCGGTCAGACACACTGTCCTTTTCTGTAAGCACCAGTGGCGCTGTTTTTATCTTATGAAGGCTTTGGACGTGGTGGAAACGAAAGAGAGCTCCCTTCCCATCCACTCCAGGAGAAGGAAGACCCTCCCCTTCTCGGCTCACCAAGTCAGCTGCACTTTCAGCACAGAAGGGGCCAGGCGATAATTTGGGGCAACAGAACAGCCTGGCAGCTCCCTTCTGAAGCCCTGTCCCAGTCCGTCCAGGCCACTATAACAGCACCGTAGACGGGGTGCTTATCAGCGACACACAATCTCACAGGTCCAGAGGCTAGGCATCTAAGAGGCAGCTGCCTGCAGGCTCAGTGTCCAGGGAGGACCCGCTTCCCCCTTCATGGACGCCGACTTCTTACCGCGTCCTCACCAGCGCAAGAGCAGGGTGAGCTTTCCGGGGCCTCTTTTACAAGGGCACTAAGCCTCATGACCTAATCACCTCCCAAAGACCCGCCTCCTAACACCATTCCCTTGGGGGTCAGGAGTGAACATCTAAATTTGGTGTGGGGGGACACATTTAGACCACAGCACCATGGAGGCCAGCTCACAATGAGGACCACAAGGCAGCTGGGTGGAATAAGCCCAGAGTCTAACTCAGCTCCGCCCCTGCTGAGTGACCCAAGCAAGACCCTTCCCCTCTCTGGGCCTGGGTCTCTGTTCGGGGAGGGAGTCAGGCTAGAAAGCTCCCCGCCCTCCACCAAGATTCCGGGGCCTCACAGTCCAGGTGCTCTGCAGCAGGGGCATCCACTGAAAAGCCATGTCCCTGGAGACTGGAGAGAGGCCCCCGTGGCCCTATCCTCGGCGGCTCAACACCCACAGCCCAGCTGGACGAAACCCAAGGCAGCTGCTTGTCGGGGCACCAGGCTGGGCCATTGCACATGCTATGTCAATCAACTCCCACCTTCTGCAGGTTCGAGTCAAGAGGGGGCTTCTGCAGCCACAGAGCAGGAAGACAGTGGCCGCAGCGCTGTCCAGCAGACCCCTCCCCCCACCACTCCTGGTGCCTTGGCGGGCGGAGCAGGCTACGTGAGCCACTCCAGCCGGAGGGTCCCCACCTGGCTCAGGTCGCTGCCTGTAAATCCCACCTCTGCAGGCAGAACAGCTCATACATCCTCAGGACAAGGGGCACTTCCATGACGAGAAGAACCAGACACCCTTCCAGCAGCAGGGACGCTGACTGGGTCATCCGTGGCGGACGGAACACGCCGTGGCTTTAATTTCCTAAAGGTAGGTTCAAAATGGGTTGTGTGCTCGTTGCCTGGCCCAGGGTGGTGGGGCCTTCAGGGCAGGTTAGAGAGTGAACACATGTCACCCCAACTTTCCTAAGTACCTACTATGTGCCCCAAGTTGTGGGGGTCTTGCCAAGGTCCCCTGCCTTAGAGGAGATCATTCATTCACCTACTCATTCATTCATTCATTCATTCACTTATTTGCTCTTTGATTCACGAATGGATCTGCTGCCCAGGGGTCCCGTGCCAGGCTCTGTGCTGGGCAGGGGGTATAGTACCCCCATCCCCCAGGTACTGCTCCCCCAGATGTCCTGCCAGGGCCCAGCAGTGACCCCACAGCTGCTCACCCCATTTGCTCAGTGTGTCCTCAGTGTCAGGGCCAGTGCTGGGCAGCTGGGAGCTGGGGGCCAAGGTCAGCCTACAAGAGTCTAGAAGCTTCTTCTTCCCTGGTAACTGTTCTTCCCCTGCACACAGGGAGGGCACAGCTTGAACCCAAGTGCACACGGGAAGTTTCAGACAAAACCAAGCACCAGCATCTTAGTTCTACCCTCGGGTCCCTGAAGGTCCTCATGAAGGGCATTTCTTGTTCAAAAATGTTAAAAACCTAAAGAAATTAATGACGTCATCCATTATAAGGCCACATGGGTGAAGGAAGACACAGCTGCTTGGCCGGGGCCTTCACTTACGCCCACGTGGTGTGACAGCCCCGCACCGGCTGCTGCCTCCTCAAGGGCCACCTAAGACAGGACAGGCAGGCCAGGTTCCAGGTCGCCTGTGGGCAGGTGTGCAGAACATGCACCTGCAGCTAAATTTCTTTTAAAGGGAAGGCAACTTGACCATTACCTGATGGCGGCAGGACCTTTCACAGCGGAAAGGGAAAGAGGAAGGAACATGAATCAGGTCCTTGAAGGAAGCACCCTGGGCAGCCGAGAAAATTCTGGGGTTGGCAGAGATGGTGCTTTTGTCCTTGGCCATGTCTTCACGGTGGTGTGGCCAGAGGTTCCCAGACCCTAAGAATAAGCACCCCGGCACACCCCAAAAGAATCCATCCACTCTGGTGCCCTGACCCGGGTTTTATCCAGTCTGGGAATTCTCCCACAGGCTGCACACCCCCACTTCTGACATCTGTGTGTTTTCTGCAGCCCCAGGGCAAGGAGGTGGCTACGCTGGCCGCCAAGGAAACGAGAGGAATCCCCTGCACCTGCTGCCTGCCAGGCCCGCCTTGCATCAGGAGGAGAAGGCTCAGACCTACACCTTTGTAATCTCACCCTTCCGTGGTCCTTGTGGAACGAAGTCAGGAGTCAGTAAAGAAAACTATTAAAAAATAAGAGGTAATGAGCAAACGTCATGCAGCTTCTTGTCCCCTATTTTGCCTCCAACAATTAAAAGAAAACACCAGCACACACATACCGGTTCCCAAGAGCAGTTCAGTTCTTACGTACCGCAGAGCCGTAAAGACCTTGCTTCAAACACCCTTTCTTTGCAGAAACCAGGTGTTGAAGGAAGGTCAACCCCAAAGGCACGGACGGCCCTGAATGGGGACATCCGGCAGGAAGGGAGCCCGCAGGGCCAGTGCTGTCCTCCCACTGAAAGCTGAGGTTGTGGGGAGGCAATACCCGAGGCAGTGGCCCCCTTGACCAGACCCCCCTGCCTCTCTCTGGGGACAAACAGGCACAGTGAGATCTTGGGATGCGAAACGAGAAGACCAGACCCTCCACCTTCACCTGCCACCAGGGTCGACATAAGACATCTGTGGCTTTGTGAGCTAATAATATTGTGACAACCCCCCGTCAGGGTGACATTCATAATTCCTTATCTCGAAAATCCACCAGCGGTGGGCCGTGGACAGAATGCCTGCTTCTGTAAACCAAGTTTTTCTGGAAACAACAGCCACGCCCATTTGGTATGTATTGTCCATGCATGCTCTTGCCTGGCAATGGCAGCATTGAGTAGTTGCAACAGAAATCATTCGGCTTACAGAGCCTAAATTATTGACTATCTGGGCCTTCACCTCAGATAAAGGCCCTGTCTTATCTAAAAATCCATGAGAGGTAATCTCCCAGGCTTGAGGTTGTTGCAGAAATCTATACTGCACCATTACTCTTTCTTTTATAAGCAAATCAGAATTTACCATATTTCCCTTTTTGCCACGGCTACCAGGAAGCTCAGCACCAACTTCTACGCTCCACTTCAGTGTAGGTTCCTGGAATAACCTTTCCCATCCCTTCATTGTATGGCTCCCATGCTTTCCCCATCATTTTAATGCTTCTGTTACCAGTTTACTTAAAGTAAGAGGCTTCAGACTCCTTTATTATGGAAGTGATTACAGTATAAAGAAGAAAGAGAAAGAACATGGGGACAGGATGGCGCTGCAGCTCAGGGGTCTCTCTGCATCTGATGAACCACTGCAGGCCCCACTCTCAGAATATCTCTGGAGCAATGACCCACCTCCCACGCCCCCTTCCTTCCTGTCCAATCAAAACTCCCTCAGGCTGAGTCCTCTAAACTGGGAATGCCAGCATGAAACTGGGCGAGCTTCAGGCACTCACTCTGGTCATTTCCAGTGTCCTACCTGCTGCTGGTGGGCAAGAAAGATACCTCTCACTCACCCAGACCCTCCCAGGCCCTGAGGCCTGCACTGGATGCTGAGACTCAGAGACACACTCGAAGTCCAACCCATGCCCCAGGGGCCCTCCCGCTCCACACAATCAGGGTACCACGTGATCAGCTCAGCCCAGGTGTGCGCTGAGTGTTGCCCGAGGGAGTTTTTCCTGGAGATGCTGCAGAGAGCTGGGTCTCAGGGAGTAAACAGGATCCCCGATGCCTGGAGAGACGGAGGGACTTTCTGGGCAGAGTCCAGCCAGGCTTCAAAGGGCAGAGGTACCCAGGGCCCGGGAACAAATCCATGAAACTGAGATCAGTAACAACCAGTCCTGTGCCACGGGGGTTCTGGCCACGCCGTGTCTCACCCACTACTCCACCTGGAAATGAGCCACATATGGGCAGGTCTACCCCCAAGCAAGTCACAGGGGGGCTCCCTGAGTCTCCGTCTCCTCACACACACGGCGCAGCAGCAGCCTGTCAGAGGACGTGAGACAGCAGGCCCGCTCCGAGGGGGTACTTTATCAGTGGGAGCTAAGACAGGCGGCCTGGTGGGGTGCTAGGGTGCACTGGGCAGCTCTGGGAGCTGAGTGCGGAAGCCCCCGAGGCCATGCGTGGGGCAGTGAAGAGTTACTTTCCTGGGGGCTACCTGGGAGTTGGAAGTTCTAGGCCCTCACCATTCTGTCCTGTAGTCTGACCTTGAGCTTATGTAAGCCTGCCATCCCCTCCCCAAACAGAAAAGCCCAGGTGTCAGCCAGGCCACAGCCAAGGGCCCTGGGGCTTCACGAGTCTTCCTTCCATGTATGGACAAGGGACCTATCCTCACAGAGGCAGTCACCCACTCATCACCCTCATCACCACGGTATTTACCTGGAGCTCATTAGGCAGTTGCCCCACAGGCTGTGGGCAGGAGCTAACACTGACACCTGGCTTTCCCTAGGTCTCCTGAACACTGACGTCATGAAGGGGCAGCTCCGCCCCACTGCAGACAGGAGACCGAAGGAAGCAAAGTTAAGTGCAGGCCACCCTTAACAAGAGGAACGGGGCTTGCTCGGGTGCCCCTTGGCTCGTGACCTCACAATTCTGGCTGCCCCCATCCTGTCCCAGAATTCATCCAAGCCTCTGTGTGGGGCCATCTATCCCGAGGCACAAGAGGGTCAGCATGAAGGGACAGTCGCTGCAAGAATCACCTCGGTGCCTACCCATCCATCCTCCAGACTCTATCAGGCCCCTCCAATGGGCAGGTTGGACGCTCCTATCAGGGAAACAGAGGTCTCAACACACAGTCCCTGCCTCAGCCAAGGTCCGGGCTGGTGTGGGGGACACACAGACAGACACATACACTGTCACCAGGTCAAGACCTGCACAGATGTGGGGACACCGAGTGCCCAAGAGTGGGGACGGCATGCTGCAGTGGAGGGGGCAGCACACAGTGACCGCAACTAGGGAGGGCTCTGCCCGCTGCCCAGGACAGAGGCACTGTGCTTCATACCACGTCCAGAGACAGGAAAAGCGGGGCCAGGGACTCGGAGATCTGGCACGACCCTCCCTCTGCCACTTCACAGCCGTGTGGTTCTGTAGGAGAACCTTGACCTTCCTGAGCCTCTGGTTCCCTATCTGTGAGGTGGGAGTGGCCACCCTGCCTCCAGGAGCCCTGATGAAGACGGAGGAGGGGGTGGGCTCCCACCCCCATTTCCATCCTCCTGGAGAGCTCACAGTCCTACTGGGCCCAAGCTCCACTGTTTGTTGTTGATCAAAACACAGGGCCTCCACGGACATCAGTGGGAATCCTCAGGCGACTGGAGAGCAGGCCACAGCCCTGGGGTGGAAACCCACGGAGACTGCACAGGCCACGTGATGGAACAAGCTGAGCCCGGGCCAGCTCGGGGCCAGGACAAGGTCAACACGAGGGCCGCCAGCCCAGAGCTGCCGTGGCACCTGGGACAGCAGAGAGGAGAAGCGGGCGGCCACAACTTCACAGCACCCTTTATGCTCTGGGCAATCTCAACCAGGCGCCAGAGAACTCAGGTCCCTGGGGGCCCAGCCGGGCAGGAGAACTCAGTCTTGGGCTGGCCAGGCCCACACTGCCAGCAGCCAAGCCAGAGTAATACCACGGGGTGAGGACAGGGCAGGACCCCCGAGAGCAATGCTCAGGGGAGGCGAGAGCCCTGGGGTTGAAGGACCAGGCCAACCATCCCCGAGCCCCCAGGCACCCGCCTCAATGGCTGGGGGAACAGTGTGATGTGGTGCCTTCTCTGCCACCATTTCCCCGCAGGAACATCATACCAGGGTGGAAATGACATTCCAACTTCTAGGCCTGTGTGACTGGTCACCAGTGACTGCCTGTACCTGAGACACGCAGGCCTGGGTACCAAGGACAGAGGTACCGAGATCGACTGGTGCTGTCTGCCACAGGCCTAGGAAGGAGCGACAGAGGTGCCCGTGCTACACATGTGCCTGCCCGCCCCGTCTCTGAACAACAGCACCCCATCCCTTCTGGGAGAAACAAGCCAAAAAAGGTGGAGCAAGAATCGTAGAAAATAAGAAAGTTGGGACAGCCGGTCCACAAGAACGGTCAAACCCAGGGAAGGAGGAAGAAGAGCAGCCCAGAATTTCTATACTTCTCTGGCCTTTATCAGCAACAGTCAAGGCCACGCGTTTTCCAGTCCTTCCTGACTACAGAGGTGTTTACTGGAAGGTTTTCTCCAGAGAGAAATAACTGAGAAGAGATCCCTACTCACCTAGCCCCTTCCTGGGTGCCAGCCCCTTTGTCCTGGGGCTGAAACAGGTTCCCAAAGGAGCCCGAACACCTCATTCCCGAGGACCAGGAACCTGTCGTCCTGAGGTTTGGATCCCTGGCGAGGTCCAAAGGGCCACTTGGGGAGAGAGGGAGCCCAGCTGAGGCAGGAGGCCAGACAGGGCAGGGGCTCCAAGTGGCCCCACCGAGAGACTGAGCGCAGGGCTCCCCTGGGGACAAGGACGTCTCTAGGAGCTGGGTCCAGGCGAACGCAGCAGCGCACAGAGCCGCTCACATGGTCTAACGGGGCCACTGAGAACACCCAGCCTGAGGGCTCCACACTCAGGACACAGGAGGATCCCAGTGGGGTGGGGGGGCAGCCCACATCACCACCCCCTCAGCTCCCGTGTGGCTGTAGACCCCCGGAGCCACCGTGGAGAGGACACCGTCCCTCCTGCCGACAATAGCTACTACTGTCATAACAAGATCAGTGCCAGCTCCTTTGCTGACCTTCCAGGTGCCAGGCCCTGTACTAACCACCCGGCACACCCTGGAACCTGGGGGACACCATTCTCCCCTTTCAGTGAGAGGGGAACCCAGGCTCCGAGATGGAGGGGAAGGGCCATGGTCACCCAGTTAGGGCAGGGCAGAGCCGGGCCAGCTCAGGCATGGCGGCTCCCAGCAGGGCCCTCTGCCTGTCCAGCTCTGCCTCTGACGAAGCATCAGGGTGGCCACTGTGTGCTCGGCGAGTGAGGGCCGGGTCCTCGAGAGAGCCTGTGGTCACGTACTCCGTGTCATTTCTGTGCCTCGCTCCCTCCCTGTCCTGTGCACCTGCGACCTGGCTCCCCACAAAGTATCACAGAGCCTGGTCCTCAGAACAGAGGGCAGAAAGGCTGGTCGTGCACGTGAATACACATGTGCGCAGACATGCGCCCAGAGTACATGCATGTGCAAACGTGTATGCACACACAGGGCACACTCGTGCACACACACCCCTCCTTCCAAACAGCCGGGTCTGTTGCCCTCACTCCCCAAGGCCACACCTGTCCTCCTGGACAGAAATGCACGTGCAGGTGTGCGTTGTCATCAAGCCCCTCCCACCCTCCAGAGCCCCCACTGCTGGTTCTTCCGTGCTAAATCCTTGTTTACTTTCTGGGAAATTTAAGGAGCAGACAAACCCAGCCCGTCCAGTCTGTACTTCTCATCATCTACGTGGGCTTTTTCTTCCTCAAAAAGAGGAAATTTCAACTCAACAGAAGGAAACGAACTTGAACCCCGGCTCACCCCTCTTCCTCCACACACACCCCAAAAACCACTCGATAGTTCTGAACTCAGAATCCACGCTCTGTATGCAATCTGAACCAAGGGCCTGCGCCATCCTGGGAGCAGACTTCCACCAGAGCAGCCCCCACCCCTCTGCCCCCTCCGGCCCAGTCCCAAGGCACTGCTCCTCCCACCAGACCAAGGGTCCACCTGAGCGGGCAGGCGGGCTTCAGCATCCTGCTGAATAAGGAGCCAAAGAACAATGGACTCCTTCAAAAGGCTACATTTCAACAAATCCAGTGGCATGCCCGAAGCCAGATAGACAGACTCCGGGTTGGTCTGACAGCTGCTTCTCGCAGAGCCTCAAGCCTCACACTTCTTAAAAATGCAGACCTGCAGTTTCCCCTGGTTGGAGCAGACACCTCCCAGAGGGCGTCCCTCCCCCAATGCCCCCTGCAAGATTCACCTGGGGCCAAAGGTGAGCTCACCTGCAGCCCAGGCCAGGTGGGGCCCATAGTGAGGTACAGACACCACAGCCAAGGGGCTGACCCTGCCCCACCTCGCTCTCCTGCCTCCCCCTCCTACCCAGTTTCGTTCCCCCAAAGCAGGACACAAGGCCTTCAGACAGAAGTCTCTGGGTCTGCCCCTCCCTCCAGTGACTTCTCCCTGAATGGCCCCCATCTCGGTCATGGGAGGCTTCCGGGACAGATACAGTAACAGCAAATCTACAGACCAGTCTCTTCGAGGGAACAACACCTTGCCAGCCTGCAACCTCACCTGAGCAGGGGGAAACCCCCCAGGGAGAGGGGACCCGGGGTTCTGTGCCAAGGCCAGGCACAGAGCGGGAACCCACCCCACCCCACTCCTATCTGCTTCCAATTCACACAAGAAGACAGACGCGGCACCTTTTCAACTGAACATTAATCATTTGCAGCAATTAGACACCCGAGACCTTGTGCAGGGAATCCGATGAGCCCCGGGAAGGAAGGGAACCCCAAGGCGCTGAACAGCCAGGCTCTGCCGACCTAGGTGAGCCCACGGAAAGGCAAGCATGGCCCCGAGTGCGCTCCTCCTGGGGCCGCCTGCGGAGCTCCCCTGGAATCAGATTGCAGAGGGCCGCCATGCAAAGCGCCCGGTGGATTATTCAGCAATAAGGTATAATTGAAAGGATTAGCATGAATGCCATGTTTCCCTTCCAAAAATTTGAGGAACGCCAAAACGGCTCTCATCTGGGCTGGTATGACTCATGGTTTTAATAGAGAAGCCTAATTTTCACTTCTGAGGAATCTAGGCTCAGGGAGACATCGTCTAAGAAACACTCATTTTCCCCCACCGACAACAATGAGGACCATCAGCCCAAAGGTAAAAACAAAGGTCCTCCACGCTGCCCCTTGTCCACAGGATGGCTCCTCCACGGGCCTGGGCAGAGCACGAGGTCTCAGGAGGAAGCATGGGGTCTGAGGCCAGCCAGGCAGGTCCTAACTCAGCTGGTGGCCTGGGGCCAGTCTCTCTGGTCTCTGGGACCCTGCTTGGGGGCTGTGCCCACCTGGTAGCACAGAGCACAGGGCCCAGGGCAGAGGATGCTGTGTGGGCCAGACGTGAGGCTGTCCACCCACATGAAGGGCCCAAGGGTACAGCTGGGCCAGGCAGCCTCCTCCTGATCCCCAAAGGCTCTGGATGACGTAGCTCCCAGCACCTCTCGCAGAGGGATGGCCCCAGCATCCCAACCCTACGGCATCTGCCTCTGAGCAGAACTGGCTCCTGGGAGGCTGAGCCCCAAGACACTGGACCCCCTCTGCTCAAGGCCCAGTCCTCGCCGCAGAGGGCTGGCAGAACAAGGGCTCAGAGGTCACGACAAGCTGTCGCTGCCACCCCCCTACCTCCATGGTGACACATCGCAGAAGCTCCAGACCCACCCTTCCCTAGCCAGGCCCCTCCCTCCTGGCACAGCCAGCCAGCCAGGTCCACTCCCCTGCCCTGAGTCTCCTGTCCAGCCCACCCCACTCCAGATCCCAGCGACTGTCAAGTTTTACATAGAAAATGGTCCCAGGGTGAGCATGTGGGGTGCAGACTTCTTGCAAGCAGCAGGACCTGGCCAGACACTGCTTTTCTGCCTCTTCACCTTCTCAGCTGTACCTTCTTACTAACATGGCCCCCTTTTGGTCCCCAGGGCTTCTGGCTGATGGGCAGCTCCTGGAGGGGAGGAGGGATCCTGGGGGCCAAGGAGCAGGTGCTGGCTTGAGGCCATGGCATCCAGGCCCGGCCCTCCCACCATCACACCACCCAGGAGCCCGCAAGTGAGAATTTCCCATGGAGCACTGCGAGGTGGAAGATGCTCCAGGACACCGTGGCCACATTCTGGCAGCTCTGTTACCTGGCCAGCCACTGCGAGATGTCCCTTCTGAGTACGGCACACCACTCACTCAGGCCTCCGCAGGACCCCACCGTGCCCAGGCCGGCGCCAGCCACCCCCGCCCCCACCCTGCAAGGGAGAACAGATATCCAGTCTGCCTCCCCAACTCTCCCCCCAACCCCTGCTCCGGCCAAGGGAGAGGCGCTCATTTATAAGTGGCAGATAATGTCACTCGCCATTCATCCAAATGTGTCACTAACATCCCATTAGACTGTAATTATTTTTTAATTAAAACTAAGAAAACTGGCATGCCTGTGCCGACTTTATGCATCTGTTATGGGTTAAAATAGCTTTTAAAAAATGTTTCGGAGACCGCAGTCTATTGTGGCCGCGGCCTCTGCCAAAGAAAACGCAAGCTTGCTTATTTTCTCCACGGGGCGCAACAGCGCCTGTGTGTGCCGGAACGGAATCGGCTGGCCGTGAAAAGAAATTCTAAATAAAACACAAACATGGAATTTGGCAACGCCACAGAAGCGAGCTTAAGACTAATTCCAGCATGTGGACGGCTCTCACATAGTGAGTCTGGCTCCAGCATAAACGAAACCAGGCCCTGTAAAACACTGAGCAAGTTGGAGCTTCAACTTAAAGGGGCAGAATGCTGGTTCCAGGTATAAAAGCTTATTAAGCCGGCTCGCGCTGGCTCTATAAATCCATAGGTTATTAGCTGTTTGCTTTCAGCCAATCCCTCCGTAAAGAGATGCATATTAAGAGGGAGAGAGAGAGAGAGGACAACAAATGAAAACCATCACTTTGCACTTGACTTTCAGTGTGGCGGCTCGGGAAATACTGTGTTCATTATCTCAATTAGAAGAGAAAGACAATGTGAGACCTCAAATGTACATAAACCCGAACGGGGAAGGGAAGACGAGGCAGAGGGGGCGAGGGGTACCAGGTAAGAATGCCGTGCCCGTCCCATCGCAAGGACCAAAAGGGCCCAGAGACCAGAGGGGTCACAGGGCAGGACCCGGCCAGCATGGGCAAAGCCACACGGACGCTGGGATGCCTCCACCCAGGGAAAGGGCAATGACGAGGGCGGCAATAATAATAATGACCGGCACAGCAGCAGCGATACCTGCTACTCCTCACCACGTCCCGTACACCAGCTGTTGTGGAGGGCAGGGGGCGGGGAAGGTTCTCGAGTACAATAAAGCGGCCCAGGGCTCTGACTTCGGACTGCCTCAGGTTCCACACCTGTCATGTGAGGACGACGGTGCCTTCCCCGCAGAGTCGGGGTGAGACATGTTCAGAATGAAGCCCACATTTGACCAAGTGCCCCATTATCATTGCTGCCTGTCCCACTCCGTCACTGCCATCCTCATTCACAGACAGGTAAACTGAGGTTTGCACAGACCCAAGGTCACTTGCCAAGGTCA
Source organism: Macrotus californicus (assembly GCA_007922815.1). Lineage (NCBI taxonomy): Eukaryota > Metazoa > Chordata > Mammalia > Chiroptera > Phyllostomidae > Macrotus > Macrotus californicus. The sequence goes on from VMDR010001650.1 coordinate 46,931, forward strand.
AAGAGCTCCTAAACATCAGAGCCAGGAGTTGAGCCCAGTTACCGGCCTCCAAAGCACATGTTCCTATGGGGGTAGGGGGTAGGGGGCAGGAGGACATAGGGGACAGGCCTGCGAAGCAGGGGTCACGTGGGGGGACAAAGTCCCCCCTAGAAAACACTGAGAAGGCAAATCCATCCCCAGAGAGGGAAGCATCCTCAAAGGCCCCAGGGGCCTGTACACTGAGACGTGGCTGCACACATGAGGCAGCCAGAGGACATACAGGGAGCAGAGCAGTCACAGTGCCCCGCCTGGGACACACGGAGGCGGGCAGGGGGCTCCATGCTGATCGCTCCCTGTTGGCACACACATGCATGTGTGTGCGCACAGGCACACACGTGCATGCACATGCACTTATATGTGCACATGTGTGCACATGCATGTACATGTGGATACATGTATAAACACACTATGTGCGCACATATAAGTGTGTGTACATGCATGCACACACATGCATAGATCAGGCCCTTGCCATACACACACAGACACACTGGCCCTTTCATTATGGGGTCTGTGGCAAGCCCAAGGACCCTGGCAGAGGCGATGGGAAAAACCAGGGAGAAAATATTGTGAGGCAATGTTTGGCTCCCGGCGAAAAACCATGGAATGTGTTCCCTCGGATCTGGGTTATTCCTCACAGGTCTGCTCAGGCCCAGCTCATCGTGGGGATAGCGGGTCAGGCCACCTTCCCCCAGAGGGAACCCCGACCCTCCTGGCTCCCGAGCCCCAGCGGCCGCACGCTACCAGCCACCTGACCAGGGGTGGCTGGACATCCCAGGCCACCAGGCCAGGCTGCTCATGGACAACCCTCCCATCGGATACATGCTCAGCAAGTGGAACTCAGCACCAGGCTCCTGCCCCTCCGACCCCACTCCACAGGCCTCGGCAGCCTCACTCGGTGACAGGGCGCTCCACGCTCCTCTTCACGAAGAGAGGCTCAGCGTCTCAGAAGATGCACACTAAAAATACTCCTGGCTTCTCAGAGTCGGTTCATAAAAATAATTACATTTTCTTAAAAAAAAAACAACTATATAATAGGCAAGTATGTGTCCAGCTATTTTTAGCTCCTACTCAACTCCGCTAATTTTTCTTCATAACCGTTGCAGACTTTCCTCTAAAGCTGCCCACTCTGCTAATAACGGTACCTTGACCATGGCAGTCCGGGCGCTCCCCAGAGGTGGCAGCATCTGAGCATCTCAGAATTCCTGGGGCAGGGGGTGGCACATGGAGACAGACCACCTCCAGGTTTGACCCAGCACACACCTGGGGCATGCCCACATGTGCCGTTCACAGAGAATACCAAACCGGGGTCCCTGCCCTGCAGGGACCTACAACCCAGCAAAGGGGCATGGCATGGTCTGAGGGTGGCCCCTGAAACCAAACCTCCGTAACCAAGTGCTTAGAATCCGTGACTGTGACCTGCTTCGGAAAAAGGGCCACGGCAGGTGTGAATAGCTCAGGATCTGGGATGACATCCTCCGGGATTATCTAGGTGGGCTGCTAAACCCATGACAATTGTCCTTCTGATTTTACTTGTCCAGGAGAAGAGAGACTCTGAGGACGAGGATACATGATCACAGGGTCAGAGACTGGAGGAAAGCAGTCACAAGCCCAGGACCACCTGGGGCCACCAGAAGCTGGAAGAGGCAGGGACAGGGATCCCAGGAAACGTGCAGCCCCACCCACACCTTCAGTCTGGACTTGAGATGGTAAATTTCTGTTGTTTGAAGCTGCTTATCGTGAGGTCACTTGCCAGGGCAGCCCCAGGGCACAGAGGGCAATCACAGCCCCACGGAGTCCTCAGCGCAGCCCCACGGTCACTATCCCCTTCAACAAGGAGCCTGTGGTGCCCCATCAGAGCCGCACACACAGAGGGCACCCCCATCCCTCCCAGTCCAGCCAGGGAAGGCAGGGAAGCATGATGGGCCCCAGGCAACGAGGAGACCCACCCAGGGGCTCTGAGGGGGATGGGGCATGCCCCCGGACCAGCCAGCTCCACCGGCTCCCAGGCGTCCCCACCCTACCTGCATGGCTCTTCCTACTACACCAGACCGAAATCAAACGCCCTGAGGACACAGCAGAAAGGAAAGTGAAACTTGTCCACTTGCAGAATTTTCTTCGCCGAACACCCAAGCTAGCGAAATGTTTAGCCAATTGCTGAAAACCAGCCACCCTGGGAGACAGGGCCACCCTGGGAAAGAGACCCTCAGAGAAAAGGGACGGAAGGAGGTGCCCAGGGCCGTGGCTGCAGGCACCAAGCCTGAAGTCCCCGGGAGCTGCCCCGTCCCAGGCCCTAAGGTGTACTAACCGCTGAACTTGGGCCCACTGTGGTCCACGCCCCCGTAAGACTCAGGATCCTCAAGTACAAACTCCACGGTGAGGGGAGGGTGTGGACAAACCGGGACGCTGGTGCACTGCTGCTGGGAACGGAAAATGGTGCGGCCGCTGCAGAGGACAGGTGGGCAGCTCCCCGGTGAGCTGCCCACGGCGGAGCCACGGGACCCAGCAAGTTCTCTTCCGCGTGTGCCCTCAAAAGAGCTGAAAGCAGGGCCTGGGACCACGGTGTCTCCAGGTCCACGGCAACGCCATTCACAACTGCCAGAAGGTGGAAGCAGCCCAGTACCCATCACGGGATGAACGGACAGATGAGATAGGGTCCACCCACATGGTGGGATACGATGCAGCCTTGAAAAGGAAGGGAGTCCTCCCGCCTGCCGCAGTGCAGGTGGGCCTGAGTGAAACAAGGCAGACACGAAGGACAACCACGGGGTGATTCCACCTCTGTGAGGTCCCAGGGGGGCCAAACTCACAGGGACAGAAAGAAGAATTGGGGCTGAGGGCAGGGGTGGGGTGGGGGCGGCTAACGGTTAACGAGGGCAGAGTTTCAGTTTGTGATGACAAAATCGTTCTGGGGGCGGCGGATGGCGGTGATGGCACCAGAACCATGTGCATGTGCCTAATGCCACAAAACTGCACCTAACAACGGTTAACACGGTCTATTTTGTGTGTGCATGGTTTACACAACAAGGAAACCACGCCAGCGGGCACGCCCTCGGGCCATCGTGAGCATCAGTGGCGGTAACACTGCACAGCAGCCTTGGCACACAGTGGGTCCGCAAGCAAGGGCTGCTTTTACCACCCCATCAAGAACAAAACGAGGTGCTCGTTAACCAAGCGTAAGGAACCGGGAGAAGAGGGAGCCCCTGTCATAAAGAACTGGCTCAACACACTCGTGGCCCTGTGGGTGTCCTCCCACCAGCTGACCTTCACCTCTTATGAACAAAGGCAATGATTTAGAAGCATCCAGATTTATGAAGAGATTCCAACTGCCCCCGTCTCTGCAGGTAGGGACTCTGTGTTTGTATTACCCTCCTTGGAGAAGTCCCAGCCCTCTGATCCCTTTTGCTGAAATCATAAAAGGCAGCCCCTCTTGTCGGGCCCAGCCAGGCCACCGCAGCTCTGTGAGGTACCAGCTCACTCCTCTCTCTCGGCTGTGGCCACTCACGCCTGCCCGGCAGGCCAACAGGCGGGCCACCAGGAGCCAGGAAGACAGGAGAGGAATAGGCTGTGACCCCCCCAGACCCAAGGAGACCTGAGTTCGAAGCCCACCTCTGCCATCTACAAGCTGTGCAACTTTAGGCAAGCCGTGCTACCTCTCTGGTCCCAGTCTCTTCACCTGTGAAGTACAGAAGGTTACCTTCCTTAGGTAGAAGCTGCTGGGGAGCTTAAACATCTGAAAAGGTCCCTGCAGAGGGGTCTGACACACAGTGGGGACACAGAAATGCTAACCTGACCGTGACCTGGTGGCTTCCTTGCCAAGTGTAAGAAGGAGCCTGCCGGGAGAGGAAATCGTGGTTCATGCTTCCACCCCCACTGGGTGCACACCGTGGTCACACGCCAGCCCCCCACCCTTGGTTACTATTAGATAACCCCAAGGAGGGGCCTGAAGTGACGGGAAGGCCATAGTCCCCTCAGGGGCAGAGGCGGGCTGCACGTGCAACGCCACGCCGCAGGTCCCCTGCCCACCAAAGGGTTCTCCCACTGCTTTTCGGTTGAAGTTGGCCAGCCTTGATTGTGTTTGGGTAAACGGCACTTCATGGTTGGGACTATTTGGATTTGATTGTGAAACATGCAGAGTACACAGCCCCTCCGCCCAGCCCGGCCCAGCCCACAGGTTTGGGAAGACAAGTACATTTTGTTCCCCCACCAAAGACGCGACAGCCAGCACCCCAAGCTTTTCAGGACGAGGACAGCTGGTTTCTCTCGAGCAAAGGTCCATCGTCTCTAGGGGAGGCCGTACAAAAATGGAGAGGCACGAGCAGCATTCTGTGCACTCGTTCTGCGTTCCCTCCCAGACGTGAACGTCACCTCTTCTGGGCCTTCGCTGCCCACCGGCATCTCCAGGGCACCTATAGCGCCGTGGCTGCCCCGACACTGGGGAGACCACAACAGGGACACGTGTGGACCTGCTGGAGCCTGGAGCAGGGCCAGCTGCCCAGGCCTGGCCTCCCGGCCAGACCCCCAAAATCCAATTTGAGGGCGACACTGTGAGAAAACCTCTTCCCGTGCCCCAGGTCTCTTCCTCAATGTCACGGCTTCCCTCTGGTGGTCTGAGGATCAGTTACTCTGTGTCCCCTTAAGTCACTAACAACTCGGTCCCCTCAGGCGCCACCCAGGGATGGAGGAAGCTGGATGGGTCAGCAGGGACCCCTCTGAGAAGACACCCACATCCATATCTGTCACTGACCCACACACTAGAAGAAGTCTGTCCCCACCTCCAGGCGCGCCTTCCCCAGCAGGAAGAGCCCTCCACGTCCCGGGTTCTCCCAGATCCCATAAGCCCAGCCCTTCAACTTGTCTACAGCCAAGAACAGCATCATGGGACGTGTATCTCACGTTCGCTGTGCAGCCGGCAGCGCTGTGAGCTCCTCCAGGTCAAGGCCCCACTGAGCTCATTTCTGAAGCCCTGTGTCTAGCCCATGATCAGACATCAGCATGGCCAGTGAATGAAGGAAGAGCTGGGGGGCTGGCCCAGGCCCAGGTCCAAACATGGCCTGGGTGCCCAGTCCAGGCTGATTCCTGTCACCTGCATCAGAGCCCCCTGCAGCCCAGTGGGGAGCTGGAGGCGAGAGCCGCGGTCGTGACGCCGGGGCCAGCCAGGCCTGAGTCCCAACCTCAGTTCTGCTACTTTGTGCTGTGTGACTCCAGGTACTTTGTTGACCTCTCTGAGCCCAGTATCCTCATGAGCAAAAGGCGGTGGGGGGCTACCTCTTCTTAGGGTTGTCATGAGGATCTCAGGTGCCTGAGTAAAGTGTGCGAAGGGCCTAGGACACTGCAGGCACAGAGCAGGCCCTGAGAACACAGCAGCAAGTCACAGCAGCAAGTCACAGCAGCAGTGACGGCCCTGGGCTTTCCTCCCCTTCCACTCACGCTAAGGAAACCTCCCGGCAGGAAACCTTCCAAGAGATGGCAGCCAAGTCCTCATCGGAGCCTGCGTCCTCAAGGCTCTTCAGCAGCAGTCCCTCCTCCCTGCCCCTCACACTTCCCTTTGCCTCTGCTGCCCATGTGCTGGGGACCAGCTGCCACCACCCCAAGTTGAGTGGTCAATCAGTGGACCATCCAGTGCAGTGCTGCCAGGGAGTTCCAGGGTCCTCACTTCACGGGTAAGGACACTGAGGCTTGAAGAAAGGAAGAGGCTAGCCAGGGTGATGGTCATACCCAGGGCCCTTGAGAACGAGCCAAGCATGGCCCCATCTCTGGAGTGTCCCGCTGTGCCTGCAGCTCTCCCACCAGTGTGTCCACAGTGACATTTTTGTTTCAGACAGGAGCTCATGCCACAGAGCCCTGAGGAGAGATGGGGCGGCCAGCTGCCCCAGCACGACCACAGAAGATCTCACACCGAGGACGCTCGGAGGCGTGTTCCAACTGCAGACGGCAAAACGGAGGGTCCAAGAGGCTAACCGTGCGGGCCCTCTGCCCAACCCCTCTGCACATTTCACGTGGCCCCAGCGAGACAATGAGAGACCTTGTCCAGGTTTCCATGTGAACTCCAGTGGGGCAGTGTGGGGCAGTGGGCAGAGCCTGAGGATGCGATTCCAGTCAGTTCGGCGACACACATCTTGCGGCCTCGTCCCCACCCTCTGCCTCAGTTTCCCCATCTGGATAATGAAGGGGCTGGATGAGATGATTCCTCGGGGACCCCAGGTCCCAGCGCACTGAAGCTTATTCAAGTCTGCAGACCACCAAGGTGTAGCCCGTCCTAGGCCACGGGGCTCCACGTGGAGGGCGCCGGCCGCCCTAGCCACGTTCAGCTGCCATCAGAGTGGCAGGACGCGGCGGCCTTGCTCCGAGATCTCTGGTGTCGGTGGCCAGCGCTGGCTATTCCCATCCACTAACTGCCTTAAAGTGCTGCATCCAGGCTGCATTAAAAATTAATTACACATGCTATTTTATTGCCAGTGCATAATGTAATGAGCACCAGCTGTGCTAAACTCCTTTTTAAGACAGCTATAAAAAAAAAGAAAAGAAAGAAAGAAACTGCACTTCCAAATGCCTCTCCTGTCAGAGCAGGAGAAACAGCAACATCTTGGATGAATTTGAACAGAATTCTTTGATTTAGCTCTGCCTTCAGAACGGCTCACAGAGTGGGGTGGGATCTGGCTTGGCTGCAGGTCTCGTCTGGACATTGCTGGGACCCCTTTTATCGAAGGACAGTCACACGGGTAGGTGCCCCTGCCCCCCACCCGCTGCGCAGCATCAACTCCTCTCTTAGCTGCTCCCGCCCCTTCCTGCCCAGCAACTTCAGCCCCCGCTGGTGCCGGAGATGTGACTTCCAGGCTCTGTCAGACAGGAGACTTCTCTGGAGTTCACCCACACCCTGAAGCCCCAGGCCACCTCTGCCAGCCTGGAGAGGTGGCTCCCTCCATCCCCGGGGCCTTGCGGCTCTCCACGGCGTCTCACAGCACTTTCTGATTACGGGTCCTAAAGGCAGGTGGTGCAGGGTGGTGTGATCCCAGAAGCAGACAGACACAGGAGCAGAACCCAGGGACTGGTGCACAGAAGTCCCGCTGGGTGGCATCTGCTGGAGCCCTGGCCCCTTTGGTGATGCAGACATCACAAGGCGTGCAGATGCCTCTAAATTTTTAATAACTCCCCTGAGAGCCCTGTCCTCCAGTAGGCCAATCCCCGTTGACCTGGGCCCTGGTGGGCCCAGAACAACCCAACAACAAACACGACTTTGCACAGGGAGGCACACCAGCGTGTCTCAAACCTTCCCCCGCCGAGCACGTCTGCGATCCACACACGCTCGCCCACACTCACTTCTCTTCTTCTTCGCCCCATACTCACCCCTCCCTCCAGAGTCTCCATGGAGGCTCTCACACCCCACTGGGGCGCCTCTGCACCCCTCGGCAGCACCGAGGCCCTGCGCCGGCGGGGGCGTGGTGGGCACTGCCAGCCCGGCCCGCAGAGCCCCTTGGCTTCCCACTGATCCTCCGGTGTTAATCAAACCCAGTCCAGAGCGAAACTACAGCTTGCTTCTTGTTCTGGTATGAAATGTGCAAAGCACAGACCATATCATTAACATAAAACTTCCAGAAATAAGGCCACTTTCCAGACAGACTGTATTAATTGCACCAAGCTTCCACAGCCGGGGTGGTCTAATCCACGGCATCCCATTGGACGGCTCTGGTTATAAAAAGCCGATGCAAAATGAACACTGGGACATAATTGAAGGAGAAAACGGTAGATTCTACTGTTAAACCCTACTATTTACTTACAGGTATTCTTTTATCTTTATTGTCCCCTTAGCCCAAGCCAAGAAACCCCAGACTAGTTAAATAACACAGCAAGTACACTTTCAGGAGAAAAGTAAATTGAATCTAACTTTACAGGATGGCCCTGTGATTGCAGCAGATACTAATGACGGCAACTGACGCCTCCTATTAAACCCAAACACTTCCACTTCCCTGAGCGCAGGTCCTGTGTGTTCTTGCGTGAGACCTTGAACTTCACCAAGCTCATGTATTAATCAGTGGGGCTGATGACTATTTGCGCCTTTTAAACACGCAGGAATGCCTCTCAATTCCTTCTCTCCCTCCCCGAGGCTGGTACAGGATCTGAGCCGGCCGAGGGGTTAAGCACCTTTCAGAACAGAAACTCAGCATCCAGCGGGAAGCAAGAGCCCACACAGGGCCAGGCACAGACCTGTGAAGCTGAGAGACCCATGCTGCTCCCGCACGAATCACGACATCTACAGGGCTCAGCACGGGGCACTGTCCTCAGCGCCGGGCACAGGACCGCGTTCGATCCTCAACACCATCCTCCAAAGCATCAACTCGCGTGACCCCCGGGTTACAGGTGGGGAAACTGAGGAAGGAGGGGGAAAATGACTTGTCCGAGGCCACACAGTTATACAAGACAGAGCAGCCTCCACCACAGAGGCTGATGCACATGGATGTCGGCCTCCGAATCGTAGAAGCCTCAGAGCGGAGACAGGTTCAAGCCAAAGCCCGGTGGTTTTCTAACTCCTCTCTGCACATCCCACGCCTGCCCTGGGACCCGGGCCAAGCCCCATGCCCAACCTTCCACAGGAACTCTGTCCTCAAAACAGACCAATATAATTTCCTTCAGGGATCAATACAAGGAGCCTCACTTTTAAGTGTTACATACATATCACAGACCTAGTTGTACATGTATGTGTATGTATATTATATGTGTGTATTTTTATAGAAGGGGAAACTGAGGTGCAGAGAGGGGGAGGTGACTTGTTCAAGGTCACCAGCCAGGCAGAGTAAGGGCCAGGACCACAGTCCGAACCCCTTGACACTGCAGATGGCCAGGGGAAGTCCCTGAGTGGAATTTCTCAGGAAGGAACGTATTTGTCCAGGAACACCTGAACTCAGCTGCCCATTATTTCAGCAGACCCAAAAAGCAACGTGCTCAGAGAAGTCCCTTCTCCCACCGCGACCACCAGCAGGAGGTCTGGGTTGGGATTCTGGGAGGTGGGGCTGTTTGGGATGCAGCCAGCCGGAGAGGTGCACAGCACACATTCCTGTGTGGTCTCCCCTGCCACGACATCACACCCTTCTATAAATAACCATAAATGCATTCCCGGGCATGCAGTTAACCTGAGCCAAATGCCGAGATGCGGGGCTTTCCATATTAATTTGAAGAGACAGGTCCAGTGCGTCCTGATCCAGAAAGGAACAAGACGAAGTGGGAGCAGCCACCCTTTCCCACCTGTACACAGGCCTGCATCTTCCTCACCGGTTCCTGGGGATGTAAGGACTCCATTCCAGCTACTAATTAAATGGGCACTAAGAACACTTAAGCAAACAGCCCAGTGCCAGGGACAGCAGCCACCAAGGGACCGAAACCACTGGAACAGGACATTTCCGGTATTGAAACTGATCAGAAGATACGGAGGTATAACCTGACGCAGGCTGACCCTACGATGAGGGGATCAGTGTGGCATGCCAGAGGCTGAGAGCCGGATCAGAACCAGAGGTCCCAAGGACCCCAGGCACAGACACCACACTGCCACCGAGTGCGGGGGCTGCTCCCAGGCTGTGAGCCCTTGCAGAGTCAGGTTATGAAACCCAGAAAGGCCTCCAAGCCAGAGGAGCCAACACCAAAGATGAAACAGGTGCCGGATGAGCAACCCAGGACCAAAGCCCACCTCTGCTCCTCTTGCCCCTTCAAAGGGTCCTCCTTACAGGTGTGCGGGGCCCCTTCCCTGCCCCTCCTTCCACCACCAGGCTGCAGGAGGGCAGGGGTCCCTGTGCCCAACTCTGCCTTGGTTGGTTACACAGCATCTACAAACTAGGTGCCCAGAAAGTGGCTTTTTGTGGACGAGTGAGTAAGTTAGTAAGTGAGTGAGTGAGTGAGTGAATGAGTGAGTGAATGAATGAGTGAGTGAATGAATGAGTGAGTGAATGAATGAGTGAATGAGTGAGTGAGTGAGAGAGTGAGTGAGTGAGTGAATGAATGGAGTTCTGAGACCTCAAAGCCTCTGAGCCTCATCCTCTCATCTGTAAAGTGGGGAGAGAACTACCACCTAAGGTGGCCGAGAGGATTAAATTCAAGAAGGCACGCAAATGCTGAGCACAAGGCAGCACACAGTAGGCCCTCAATACAGTCCTAAAAGAAAGTGGGTGGCACTGTGGCTGAGAGCAGGTGTGTGAGGAAAGTCCCCTGGACAGAGGCAGAGGCACGTGGCCCAGCGGGAGGGGTGGCCTTGTCAGGAGTCATCCTGATGAGAAATTCCAGGTCCCCGACCTTGGCCCAGCCACTCACCCTGCCTGCACCTTGATGTCCTCATCTTCGAAACAGGGACGAACAGCCCCTGCACAGCACAGTGGCTTCTAAGCAGAGCCAGCGCCAGCAGAGGGTTAAGCCACTCCCCGAGCGCCGGGCGGATTGTGTTTCTGTACCGCAGAACTTGACTGAGTCCAGTCATAAACACTTGGGCTGATCTATGATAGCTCACCCCGCCACGTGGGGCTGCAGCACTAATTACAGGAAGCCAGAGAGCAGGGCAGCCGCCCAGACAGGGCAGCACCCCCGCCCCCACGGCGCCCCGCAAGCAGGGATCATGGCACAGACCTGTGGGGCCAGCACAGGCGCCCCAGGCACCCTGGACACCAGGTCGGCCTGCTTCTTTGCAACCCCCGCCCGCCGCCCCCCCCCCAGGTGATTTCATCTTTGCTTTGTGCACTCAAGGCATAAGTCCGGAACCTATGATGTCACCATCTGTCACAGGAGGCTGCCGAAGGCTGCAGGCTGCCCCAGGAGCAGCAAGGCCCTGCGAGCTCTTGACCCTGGAGCTGGGATTGCCTGTGGCCCTTTGCAGACCTATGGCTCCAAAGGGACCCTCTCTTGGGAGAGCTACAACTACAAGCAGACCCTGCCCCCAAAAAAGCATTTTCCTTTCACCACCAAAGTCAAGAGAAGTCCTGCAGAAGCCCTCGCTCTGCACCCGCCCTCTCCGCGTGCGGCCCCTGCCTGGCAACCAGACCACAGGTGCTCACCACCACCCAGGGCGATTCAGCACCCGGGCTCTGGGAGGCCTCGATGAGCTTCACACCCAGCAGGCCACGCCGAGGGCCCGGGCGGGAGAGGCCAGGAGGGGAGGCCCCTGCCCAAGAGTCCCAGGGGCTCCGGGCCTGAGCAGGAGTTTGGGTTCTATTTGGGGACAGAGTGGGGGAAGGACGTAACTGATGGCGGACAGGCTGAGTCACCTCACTGCCCCTGCGTGCCCATCTGTAAAATGGGCAGCCACGCCAACCGGCAGCCAGGCACACAGTGGGCGCTCAGCCCCTCAGGGAAACACAGGGCCCTGGCCCGAGGCCCCTCCAAAAGGCTCCTTTAGAGGGACTTTGTTTCCTCAGAGTTAATGGGCAACACATTCTCACAAAGAAGAAACTCCGAGTACTGGACGGCTCAGCAATGTACACAGACAACCACAGGATCTTCTGGCCATGTCTGGGGGGCGGGGGGGTGGCAGAAGAAAACCTCAGATGTTAAGCGTTATCCAATTAAGCTTTAGCTAAACAGCCCAAAGAGATGGAATTTGGAGGATCGGGGACGGGGGTCCTTCTGGGAGACTCTCAGAATGGATGGAGGCGTGGGAGGACCTCCCAACCCATGGGGACCAGGACACTGGTGCTCAGTCCTGTTGGCACCCTTCACCGCTTCCCCTGGCGCCCTCCCAGAAATGCCTTTTGGAGCAGGGGCTGCAAGGCCCCCCGAGTCCCCACCTTGCCCCGCCACCCCCGGGAGCCCGCCCCCCACCGCGGCGTCTGTTACCTGACAACTGACACTGACATCCAAAAGGAGCCTCCGTGTGCCCCTCACCCTGAGTCCCGTCACCCGAGACCGGGCGCGCGCTGCAGCAGGGCGGGGGCAAGCAGGGCGGCAGAGCGCCCAGGGCGCGCAGAGGCGAGGTGATCACGGATGTGTGAGGGTGGGAGAAGGAGGCAGCTATGGGGGCCGCCGCCGGCAGCTGGGCAGGCCTGCACGGCCCTGGAGAAAAAACAATAGAAAAGTCTGGTCAGTCGGGCCCTGCACGGTACACGGGGCTCAGGGTGCGGCACAGGGGCCCGGGGCAGAGGGCTGCAGGCCGCCCTTCTGGGGTGCCAGGCCCCGCGGGGAAGGCCACCGGGGCACAGGCAGGGGCCTGAGGGATGCCACTTCCACAGCTGCCAGGTTGGGCTGTCTTGGGGCCAGACTCCCATCCCTGGGGGCCTAATGCAGGGAGCGGTCAAGGGGCCCACTCCCAGGTAGGAGTCCCCCTGTGGGGGCTTCTGAAGCATTGTGGAGCAGGCTCCGTTTGGGCATCTGTCCCCAAAAATCTGGGCCACCTCCCCTCCAGGAAGCTCCTGGCCACCACTGTTTGCTCCGTCGGGGTGGGCTATCTGCACAGGCCTGGGCCACCTCCAGTCCACTTCAGAGCGCCGGGGCCTGGCTAACCTCCAGCCTGGCAAATGGCCAGCTGGTGCCTCTCTCGTACCCACAGTCCTCCTCAGCAACCCAGGCCCTGAGGCCTTTCAGAAGGCTTTGAGCCACCCCCAAGAAACCCCTAGCACTGCTCAGCACCCCTCCTCACGCCTCCCCAGTCTGACGGCCACGACGCAGGGCTGGGGGCCTGCCTCGCCTCGGCTCCCCAGCACAGCCTGCATTTGATTTGACCGTTTATCTTAAATGGCTAAGAGACCACCAGGGCAAAACATTTGTGTGAAGCCCTTGCCAAAACCACAAGTGAAGAAGCCCAAATTCCCTGGGTAAATAATTGAGCAGGGAAGCATCAGAGAGACAAAAAGAAAACATCAACAAGACGACAGGCAGCTGGGCCCTGGGCCGGCACTGCCAGGGAGGCCACCCGATGCTGCTCAGCACCCCACGCAGGCCTGAAGAGGGTGGGGAACCCACCCGACCCACGGCCCCACATGGGGTCCCCCATCCAGAAGAGTCACTGCAAACCCACTGCGGGCCAGGAGTCACATGTTCACTTTGAGTGAGTTTCCCACTATGCCATGGGGCGGGGCTTATGATACCCAGGAAACTGGCGATGTGGCTGCAGAAAGCTGCACACATCAGCGCACCGGCAGCCAGCCCCCTAAACCCCGGCTGCCTGGCTTCAGAACTGGGGTTCTTTCTCAGTTACCCAGGACTAGGGGCATCGGGGCATTTGAGAAGACCTGTAAATGTCCTCCCCAGGGGGCCAAAGCTGACACCACTCACTTGGGCCCCTCTGGGCTAAGGCCGACCTCCCACTAGGCTAAGCCCGGGGCCTGAGATGATTCTGAACCGAAGGCCCAGGAAGGATGTGGCCAAGGACCCCATAAACAGTTCCAGCCACAGATGCTGAGCAGCAGGCAATGCCCCAGATGGAAGGCAGGCCCCCGAGAAAGGTCAGTACTTGAGGCCAGTGTCACCTGTCTCCTCCCGGAAGTTTGCCCTGGCCAGTCCCCACCTGAAACCCCCCTGGACACTGTACGTTTGAGCCTGTCCACTATGGAGGCCTTGCTTACAGACCACGGAAGGCTCTGGATCATCCGCAACTGTGCTAAACGCCTACCACAGCTGCCCCGCTTGGCAGGGCAGATCGTCCCCATTCCAGTGGGGAGGCTGAGGCTCAGGGAGGTGTAGAACTTGAACCCAGTTGTGTCTTCAAAGCCTGGATGTGCCTTGCTTCCCCCCTGAAGCTGGAGCCGGGAGGAGTGACCAGGGCACCCCGGGAACTGGACAGGGAGGGCCCTGGGTGATCGAGGGGGGCCTGAGGGTCTGTGGACTCAGTCAATCCATCAGAGGTTACAAAAGAGCAAATCCGGGTGCACTCCCAGGTTCTGGGTGAGGCCACAGTCCAGCCACCAGCAGGTACCAGGGCTGAGAAAGCCAACAGGTGCCCCTCCCCAGGCCTGGTGACATCACTCAGGCCAGAAACGAGCAGAACCTGTGTCTCCATGGTCGGAAGGAAGAGCCACAGGCAGGTCCAGCAGCAGCGTTTCCTTCTGGAAAGGCTGGGCTTAGGCCAGAGTCAGTGGGGGCAGAGTCATCCCCAACTCGGGGAGAGATGGGGGCTGAGCTGCCCCTGGAGGGGCTTCCACACCTCATTAGGAAATCTCACCTTGATGAAGTCCACCTGCTCCAGGGGCCGGTTCAGTGGAGGCAAGGGAGGGGCCAGCAAGGGTGAGGGGCTTCCAACCCTAAATTGCCCAAAGAAGACCCTCGGGGGTTCCCAGAGGACCTGCTGCTCTGGGGCAGGTTCTGGGCTGGAGCCGCTTCAGAACCTGCTGTAACTCCAAAAGCCCTCTTCTGAAGCTAGTACCCAAGTCCAAGGTGCTGAATTTAAAAGAAGCCACCTATTGTACAACTGCGTGTGTAGGAAGAGTCCAGAGCAGGCCAATCCACAGAGACAGACAGACACAGAGGGGCAGGGACGGGCAGAGAGCGGGCTTCTGGGCAGGGGGGTTTCTTTTGCGGTGAGAAGGTTCTGGCATTAGACAGCGGTGGGGGCCGCCCAACACCGCGAATGTGCTCAGAACCACTGACTGGCCTCCTCAAATTGGTAAAGTGGTGAATTGTATGTTAGGTGAATCTTATTTACATGGTTTTTTAAAGGTCAAGGTGAGGACTGCCCCTGGCCTCAGTGCCTGTCCCAGGCCACCTCTCAGACCCCGGTTCTCCTCAAGGCAGGGGTGTCAGCCTGGCAAAGTGCAGCCAGGGAATCCAGAACACTGGACAGGGCACCTGAGGCCCCATGGGGAGAGGCTGACAGGCATGGGGGAAGCCCGGAGCTCAGCCTCAGCCTTGGAGCCCGAGGCCTGGGTTTGAATTTCTCCTCTGCCATTTCCTGGCCCTGTGACCCAGGGTGAGTCACTTTCCCAGAGCCTTGCCTTTAAAGGGAGGTCAGGACACGCCTGGCCACCGCCACACTTCTAGGAAACACTCAATACATGATTTCCATCATTCAGGTATTCTCCATTCTGGAACTTTCTCTACCCTCCCCAGAAAGGCATCCTTTGAAGCCCTGCAGGGCATTCCTGCAAAAAACACTTTCTTTGGGCAGATTTCCCTCTGAAACTGGAACAGACGCACGTGCGTGGCGGTATGTGTGGCAGAGGGATCGCGAGACGCCATTCCAGCTTTACCGGGATCCAGGTGGCTTAAGAATAAACCCCTGGCTGGCTGGATTCCTTACCATGGAAGTTCACTTTCGTTATGAAAAAAGAAATAAACAATGAATACATACACTGCCAGATTTAAGCCCAGCAGCCTTCCTAGGAGGTCGGTAATATGACCCCCCCCCCAGAAATAAGGAAACTGAGGTTGGGTATCCAGTACCACGCAGCTCATAGGGTCAGAATCTCCCCCTGTGCACTCCGTAAGGAGAGGTACAAAAAAGTCCCAGCATCAGACCCCCCCCAGAACGTTTCCAAAGCTCCGAATGAGGGTGTAAGGTCATTTTCACTGCATCCGTTCCCTTCCGAGGGGGTCTGTACCCCGTTTCCCTTCCAGAGGGCCCTGCAGATGGTCCGGCTCCAATCCTCACACATGCGCACTTCCCCAGCGAACACGCCCACACCCCCCGGCGGGCAGACACAAAAACTCTCCTGGCAAAGCCCCAGCCTGGGTTTCAGAGGGATGGGATTCTTTCCCAGCGCCGACTCCTGGGGCGTCCCCTCCCACGTGGGAGGGTTACAGTCTCCCAGCCAGGAAAGCAGTGCTGGAATACTCCGTGCAGATGTATATTTTTCTCCCTACCGGTGCCTTTCAATTGATACATTTTTTTAAAGCCAAGAACTCCTACTGATAGTGCAAAAATGAGTCATAGATCCAGGAGGGCGACAGACAGACAGGGAGCCAGCGCCTGTGAGTGAGGCCACTGGCAAGAAAACCTGACAATCCCCGCGCCCCCCTCCCCCCATGCCAAGACATTAATTCTCACAAGTCGGAGAAAATTACTATGCATGAATGCAAAAAGCATGATCAGGAGTAATTAACATGGCTTCATATGCAAATTTTATTAATGCAGAAGTACAAAGTCATTATGCAAATGAAACTTACGTCAACTCTCTTGACAAATATTCATCGCGAGGCTCAAGTTTCTCCCTCTTTATTTATTTATTTAATTTTCCCTCCCCCCCGCCACTTTTCCCTGCATCTTTATTTTTTTTAGGGGCGCAGGTTGTGCTGGTGGCCGCTTTGGCAGCAGCAAAGCCACAAGGACTGTTTGACAAGTTTGCAAAGTTGTTTTTCAACCAGAGAAATTTATTCTTGCATTGTTGATTTTTTTTTTTTTGGTTGTTGGCAGGTACAAGGCAGCTCATAGGAGAAGGGGAAAAATAAAAAAATAAAAAGCTCTGGGCAGCCAGCAGCCAATCAAAACGCCAGAGCCTGTAATGAGGGCGATTGATGGCTGTTTGGCTTTTACTGCAGGGTAATGAGGAGGGGGAAAATATGAATATTCATGAGACTGTGCTCCTGCCTTTGATGATTAAAGAAATTTTTAATATTCAAATAAGCGCTTGCCAAGTGATTAACAAAGAACATGCACGCAGAAATATGGAAATGAGAGCCGGGAAAGATTTGAGAGTCGAACAGACTGCAGGAAAGGCAGCCCCAAATTTCATAAACAGGATAGGCAGATAACCCAATTCGCACGTGGGCAAATAAAAACATTTCTTTCAGATCGCTTAAATATTTTGCCAGCTACTTGGTCTTAAGGATGATGAAAATGCTCTGTGTTAAGGGGCGAGGGGCGGGGAGAGAGGGAGAGAGAGAAATCACAGGAAGTCAAAGGCATCGCTCACAGTTAAGGATCATTATCCTGATTCCAGCCCACCTCCCCCCACCTAACGGGAAATCGGGGCTCTTTTTCCGGTTTGCTAGAGAGAGAAGAGGGAGGGAAGCCAGCTCTGGCTTAAAAACCCAAGATCGGCCTGTTTGGGGTGCGCGCACGCACAGCGCGTGGTCATTTGTTGCTTCTGGGTGGGGGTGGAGTGGAGGATGGTGACCCCTCGAGGGGGAGGGGTGTGATTTTGGGGACCCCAGTCTGGAGAGCTCAGCGCCTCCTCTGAACTAGAGCCCTGCTCAAAACACATCGAGAAGCTGGCAAGACTCAGACGTGGGTGTGGGGTCTGGCCTGGCCATCGCAGGGCCAGCCGCGTGGGGAACAGCTGCCACCGAGGGAAAGCACCTCCACCAGCTGCCGGCTCCTCTAGCTGTGTGCTAGGGCCGAAGACTCCCGTTCTAACAGCTCCAGCACGCTTCCCGCGGAAGCGCACAGCAACGGTATTAGCTGGTGAAACGATTCCGCAGTTAAAATACGTCTAATTAGCAGCCGATGACATCCATTTTGGCAATTTCCTATTCGAAAGAAGTGGGGTGCCACTTTAAATGAGACAGCCTAGGTGCTCACCAGACAGGTCCTGGCCCTGACCCGTCACTGGGGGAGGGGGCGGGTGGGGTGGGGGACAGGGGTGGGGGCGGGGCCGGGGGAGACAGGGGTGTGGCTAAGACAGCAGGAACAGAGGGGGATTCTAAGGCACCTTCTTTGTTACTGAATTTCAGAGCTACAGGGGTCCTATGTATGTGGGGGGTACTCAAAAAAAATTCCTTCAATCCACAGGTATTATTTCATGTCTTTTTCTTAGTTTTTAACTACCAAGGTCTGGGAGCCCGCAAAGACTGGAACTTGTTTCTCATGGCCCTATAAAAATATACAGAATAGTAAAGCAGAAAGGGAATGCGAGCAAGCATTTCAGTGAACACAGAAAGTCACGTGTAACCTGCAAGCCCAGAGGGTAAGTGCCATGCCCACAGCTCAGCTGGCGGCAACAGAGTGTTTGGGGGACCCAGAAGTCCTCTGCGGGGAGGTGGGGCTCCCCAAGTTCCACTGCCCACTTCCAAATTCTCATTCTAAGTCAGACGCCCATCGCCAGTCTCTGGGGCCCTGGCTGCCATGGGCTGGGGTTTAGGGGTGCATGAGTAAGTGTCCTTTAAAAGAGGAGCAACGGGAAAGGGAAATGGAGTCCCACAGGGCTTGCACAGCTGTCTGAAGACGCCCTTCAGGGTCATCACATAGGAAATGTGAAAAACACAGTGCGAATAAACAGCCTTTACTGAGGATGCCTGCTGACAGCACAGACCTTTCAGTGGCCGGGAGTGGGTCTTTTGAGGCAGGTGAAGGGGCTGGTGGGCATGCTCACCACCTGGGCCTGGCTGGGCTTAGAGAGGGCCACTCCAGGTGGGGGCAGGAAGGGAGGGGCAGGGTAGAGGTGGGCTTGCCAGGGGCCCCAAGAACATCTCTGGGCTTCCACAGTGACCATCCAGAGGCCCCATGTGCCACCCACAGCCCTATGTGGACAACAGGGCATCACCCGGTGCCCACCTCTCAAAAAGGCCTGAATCACCGCCTCAACTATTTTTGCTCCCCAACACGCTGCACATTTAATGCATCCCAGGAAAGGGAGAGGCGAGGCCTAGGAACAATCGTGCCCGCAACACCACCACCAAAACCTGTTTCCCCTCTCTGCCAGGGCCAGGAAGGGTACATCCTCCCCAGCAGCTGCGTCTTGCGTTTAGAAGCAGGCATGGGTACAACCCTTCACCAGGTCCAAGTGGCTGCCAACCCCAGTTTCCTCAAGATGCAAGCCTCTGGGCTACTCTGGGGCAGCAGGTCCCCTTTCTGCACCCTGAGCCAGGGATTGGTGAGGTTACATTACAAATGCCCAGCCCCCCGGTGGTCCTTCCCAGGGGGGAAGCAGAGGGCATTTCAGACACAGCTGCGGAGGGAGGGTGTGCCCAAACCGTCCTCTGTGAATGACGCAGGGGGAAGGTGGAGGGAGCCGACCGGTACAACCCCGAAGTGGGCACCCTACGGGAAAACAGGAAGCTTCCACTCTGTTCTTGTGCTGGGCGCTCGGGGAAATCCCTGGAGCCCTCTGAACTGCCGGAACACACGACTGAAGCCTTAGACTCCAGCCGGAAGTTGAGGCCTGTGCGCCCTGGCTTCGGGAAACACACAGGAAACAGGCATGAGTCCCCTGGGGCGATCTCAGCAGGCAGGGCCCAGTGGATTGGGGTCCCCGAACCTGGAATGGGCCGGCCTGGGGACAACAGAAGGTGAAACCACGCGTTTCGCTTGTTAGCAAGCTGTGTGCCTGCACACCTACAACACAGAGCTTATGCGTGTGCACACACACACAGACACACACGTGTCTGTCAGGAAAGTGGGCATGCTACTGTGCCTGCTCGCATCCCCAGGAATCGATAGGGGCAGAGGACAAACTGGAGGTGACAGAGTCTCTGAAAGTCACTAGCAAAAACAGCAGGCCAACACCTAGCAGAGGAGAACTGCCCCTTTTTCCTGATTCAGGCCTCCTGATCTGCTTCTGCCTTCAGCAGTTCCTGTCCTAAAACAACTCATCCCAGCTCCTCTGACAATGTGCTCTCAGGGTGCGTCAGGACCCACCAACACCGCGCTGCACACACCGGCAGGACACGCCCCTGGATGAACAGCACAGCCCCTTGGCTCAAGTAAAAAGCCAGATAAGCCATTTGGGTTCCAGGCATGAAGAACTGGGGACCTGGGGTCAGGAACCTGCAGCCCCTTTCCAGGTGGCATGTCCTAGCCAAACTCCAATGACCAGCTCAGCCAGGTGTCCCTCAGACACATTCCCATTTCCCTGTAGTTGTGTGTGTGCTGGGGGGGGGGGGGGGGGGCGCATAGTCAAGACTGAAGTCACATGTCACATGAGCAAAATAAGCCAGGAGATGACTCCATCTAACGACACGTTTTTCTTTCCCAGCAGCACCCACAGTGCCGGACATCCAAGGACTGGATGACCTGGAAATGCTGACTCTGGACACTTGTGGAAAATCGAGTCCCCTTAGACATCATGTTTAAGAGCGGGCGGATTCAGGAAGCTGTGGTCCCCACAGACTCCGACGCTGCTTTGGCTCAGCTGCCTGGTGCTCAGGAAGAGGGAGCATTCAGGATGAAAATAACACAGCCCAGCCAAGAAAAACCACACCAAGGACAGGGTGCCCAGCAAGGAGGTAAATGTGATGGCGCAAGCCGGGAGCAGCCAGGAAAAGGGGTACAATCCCAGGTGCAGGAGGAGTGAGGGATTGCAGTGCTGTCGGCATCACCCCTTTTTTTTAACATCAGACCATAAAGTCGTACCTGAGCAGGAAGGGAACGGGCAACCCCAGGGCCCCTCCTTTTGCAGGTGGAATAAAATTTTAGCTTTGCTTAGTGGAAGGTTGCCAAAAAAAAGAAAGGAAAAGAAATCAAACAGCAGAAGAGAGGACCCTGCAATAGTTTAAATACAATTTTTTTTGTTTTTAGTTGTAGTTATGAGAGTTACATGCAATTGGTCTCTCCGACTACAATAAATTTTTGTAAAAATCCAACTCTCCCCTGGGTTTTGTTGTTCTTTTTTTTTGTTTTCCTCTTCATTTCTTTTTACCTTTTACTAACAGACATATAGAATAGTGAAGTTCAATGCTTTGCATCACATAAGAACAAAATTTTCCTATGGCCTCTTTATGTTTCCAAGCCAAGTCTGAAAATGTCACCAAAGCATGGAACAGGCCTATAATTACTTCCAACAAAGTCGTTCCTTCAACTGAGTTTTCTGTATGCAGATGGCATTTAATGTACACGTTGTGAGCCTGCCTTTCAGCCCAGGTAGCATTTGACAACTGAAGTCACAAATTTTCCTCTAAGGGAGCAGCCTGACAGGTCCCTTCCTGCTTTATTTTTTGATGTGAAACCTATTTTCATCTCCTAACGCACCGACGGTGACGTGCAGTGCGTGCACCACAAAATTTGTAAAAATTAACACTTCGCGGGATTAATTTAATAAAGATTGTTAGCACATTAACTGGAGTAACATTGCTCCTTACGATTCAATCTAGCCACGCTCCCGACGCCGCTGCAAACATGTTCAGCTGAGGTTTATACCGCTATTTAATGTAATTACAGAAACCGGTAGCGGGGTCCTCCGTGGAAATAGCATTTCTACTGCAGAGAAGTCCCCTTAGAAACGGGGGGGAAATCGCAGCACACTGACTTTGATTTGGCTGTCATTTTTTTTTTCCTTGGCTGTCTTTGAAACAGATGTGCCGGACCTCAGACTGAATTCACTCCAGAAGCCTTGCAAAGGCTCCAGATAAGTCAAGCCTCGCCTCCTGGCATTTATTTGTTTTTGAAACCGTTAAAAAAATTTTTTATGAAGGGATTAGCCAAAGAACATATATGCATAACCCAGAGACACAGGCAACAGTGTGGTGATGGCCACAGGGAAGGGAGGGGGTGAGGGAAGGGGGGCGAGAGGTGGGCAAAGGGGAGGAAAATGGGGACATCTGTAACAGTGTAAACCATAAAGGTAAAGTAATAAATAAATAGTTCTCTCCTACCAGAAATAAATCCTAGCCTGCAGGCTCGACTGGGCTGTAATTCTCTGCCCAGCACCCCATCATGACAAGGACTTTTTCAGATACCCCAAAACGACGTGGTGGAGAAAAAGGGACGCCTCCCCGGCTTTTCTTTATACAAACAATGAGCGCGTAGCTGGATCCCAACGTGCTCCGAACCCCGGCGGGGACTACGCTCCAACAGTAAGCTCAGAGAAGGAACCCAGCAAGCACTGTTTCAGGAGGCCTCAGAATCTAAACAGACACAAAACCAACCAGAAACAAGGGGGGGGAAACATCTTTGCACCACATCATCCAAAACGGCAGAGAAAACGCAGGCTGGAGCTGAGTGGAAGGAGGACCCTGAGTCAGCTCTCGGCCGAAGCAGCAGCAGCCTCTCCGGAGCTGCCGGCTGCCTCCTGCCCTTGGAGCTGCCAAGAGCAGACAGAAGTGAGACCTGTCTCCAGACCTGCTCCCCGCTGGTCCCTGTGCCTTGGGGGTGACTGGGAGGCGGGAATGTTTTTTCTTCCCTGCGTGCATTTTCATAACCTTATTCTACATCCTAATTTCTTTGAGGTGGGGTGGGGGGGAACATCAGTGTCACTGAAGAAACGTCACTCTGTTTTGCAAAATCCAGCAGCTTCCTTGGCAGCAAGAGAGGCTGGCTGGCATTATCCCCTCATTTGACAAAACTACTATTTCTGGGCATGAGCTCAAAACCAGGTAGGAAGCAAATGCTGAGAAATAAGGAAGTAAAAACAGCCAACAGATTCTTCACTACCAAGAACGCCAAGCATAAACATGATTTATTTAGCTGTGTTGAACGCGTCTGTCCTCCGCGCAACTAGGCGCCACTCGGGTGAAGGGGACGGCTGGGGAGGAGGGGATGGGAAGGGGCAGCAGGGAGGACACCCACGGGCACCGAGGGAAGAGGCGGCAGAACTGTGAGGACTTCCTGAGCAGCTCCGTTCAGAGTTTTAGGAGAACAAGAATCTTCTGCCCCCAAATACATGCATGTGTCAAAGAAGGCAGCACTAATCTGCTGGTTAATTAGCGAGCTGCCACTAACAAAAGAGAGAAGACCCAGTTCATACAAACAGTGTTTACATGGGCGTTGCACGATCCTGCCGCCCACCTCCCTTCCTTTTTTGTAAACCATGTGGGCCGGGTGCCGGGACAGGCATGGAGGCCCCTCAGGTGTGTGTGTTGGGGTGGGGGGGGGGGAGTCCAAGCTTCTAAGACCAGACTTGGGGGGAGAGGAAGGACTCTGCCTGCCCTCCCTGCCCACCCTGGCATGCCCACATGGAACCGACTGAGATCTGTATTCAATTACGGAACACCAGACAGCCTCTGGCTCCGAGCCTGCACCAACGAAGGCTACGGGGGTCTGTCTCGCCCCCCACCCCACTCCAGCCCTGATGCTAGTGAACAAGGGCTCCTGCAGGTCCCCCATGGAAAAGACAGAGGGCCACATTCCCCCACCGCTACCCCAAAAACTCAAGCCCAAGGTCTTGGCCTTGTGGGGCTGAACCAACCAAATACATAAAGCAAGCATGTGTATTTTCTAAGTGGCAAGTCTAAACCGCAGGCTCTGGGCCCTGCCAGAAGGATTCCTGTTGAAACTCCAATTCGGGTCACTCAGCATTTGCTGGGGGAAAAGAATCCAAGCCTCTTCGAAAGAAAAACCACCACCAAAAGTAAGACGGAGCCCCAGCAGGACACTTGGGGCCTCTCACTTCCCCGGCAGAGGCACCGTCTCACAGCAGCCAGCTGGGCGATGGCTCTGTGGGCACACATGCCAATTTCCGTTCGCTTTGAGAGGCGGCAGCAAAAGGGTTTCTCACCGGTCTGTACCGAGTTGCTTCCTCACCTGCCATGAGCAAGACTGTGCACTTAAAGGCTGCCTGCTGTATGCATTCCTCCCTAACCCAAGTCTGCTGCACTCCCGCAGCCCAAGTCCTGTCTTTCTGGAGCAGGACACCCAATGTCAGGAAAGTCACCTTTTCTGGCGTCTTCAGCTCAAGGGCAACAGCGAACCTAATCTGTGTTAAAAGTTCTGAATCACATGATGGTCCCCAAACAAGGGGCTGCGGGTGCAGTCCCCTAAAATGAATGGGAATGGGACAGACAGGTTTCCTATTGGTATTAGGTCACTAAATTGAAAATTTGAGGACTCCCCCTTATATGTCCTCCTAAATCCCCTAATTTTTCCCCTTACCTTGAACAAGACATGCTACACGAGTAGCTATGTGATTCCTTGTCCTTCACAAACCAGTCACCCTGCCCTGGGGACTGAACAATGACAGTGCACTCTATGTCTCTGAAATTAGCAATTACTCCATTCCTAGGGAAAGGCTTGTTCTCACACCTGGACGGTGGCAGAAGCATACCCAATCGGACATCCCCATTTGACAGATGAAGAAACTATGAGCTGGTCTGCGCTGGGCCATTTGGGAGCAGACATAGTTGAGACTGGCAGTGCGTGCCCACATGTTGAATCGGTGCTTCAACACAGAGGTGGCCCCTCCCTCGTGTTCCAGCAACAACAAATACTGATCGAGGGTGTCACCAGGGCTCTGAGAGGCCACGCTTCTAGAAAATCCTATGAAGACATCTAGATTTCTGAAAGTAATAAAATTGAAGATGCTTACCCACACCTCCAAAGGAGGCCTCCCTGGCTGGAATCCCTCTGACTACCAATTCCACCGGTATTTATTTCAACACAATCCAGCTGACAAAATCCCCCATTCCCAAGCAAATCTCCCACACGTGGCTCCTGAACAAAAGCAAGGCAAGTCACCTGTACCCTGCAGACTTGTCACAGCACAGAACAACACACCGCAAGGCAGCCCACCCTGCCACAGGGACACGAAGGTGTGTGCCTCTCAAGGAACAAGAAAGGCGGGGGTGGGGGGAGGCGGGGGGGGGGGTCCCAACACTCTGTCCTCAGCCCTAACCTAAAACTAGAGAGAGAAATCACCAGTAGTTTTTATCACGGATGAATCATCAAAAGAAAGAAAACAGCTAAGTGGCCTCCTCCCCTGTGTAATAGCCATTAATTCAGCCAACCACAGGTTATCTGTCTTCCAGGCAAAACACAAACAGTTACCCTCCCCCCTACACACCTTGTTTCCCAAAATCCTAAAACAGACATCCTTCTAAATCAGGGAACTGCAGGGACCTAGGATGGGGCCCCTCGCGCACTCACGTGACCAGGGTTTTCTCTTCCTTTCTCCAAAGGAATCCGGTAACATAAATATTAATCACACCCGAGAATCTGCCTTTTCAGTCCCGGGCCATTCTGAGGGCTGGATTGTGATCTTTGCCCGTCGTTGCAGACATTCAAAGGCAGATTCTGTCTTGTTGGAACTGTTGTAAATGGACGGCTGAGAAATCGACCAGCAAGTTCAGGCAGATATGAAAACCTTCCTGTCCAGGACTGCCAGCAGCTTTTGAGTTTCCAAGTGTTGAATTTGTTACCTTTTCCAGGGGGCCTTTCAAAAAAGTAAATTGACAAATACCTTCAGAGTCCTCCAACAGAAAAGCTGGCTGCTCCAGGTTCGGGTTCACTCAGTGGGAGATTTTTTTTAATTTTTTTTTTTTACTGGAAATGCCACGAAGGCATTGGTTACAAAATACTGTATTTCTGAGAGCACGGAAGGTGCAGTATCCTGTTCTGATCTGGTCGGTCCAAATCATAAGTAGATATGTACATGCATATGTTTTTAAATTACCTTCACTCTTGTTGCAGCAAATTTCTGAATAATGAAAAATAGAGATGTAGCTCCAATTCTAGCCCTAGAAAAGCTGTCACACTGAAGGTAAACTTTAATCTTCTCCAGCCGAATAGCATACATTTTTATTTCCAGAGTAACAGCTTTGGGAAAATGTTTGAACATTTCCTTCAGAGCTTTGTGGTAAATCCACTGGGCGTCCAGCCCCTGCTTTTGTGGGTCTGTAAGGGCTGCAGTGCTTTAAACAATTGGAGGCCAATTTTTAAGAAGCAAAAATAGAGACTCTTAGCGAGGTGACCATTAGCATACAAATTCTCCTGGAGGGAGCGCATTGTGAAGGAAGTGGGGCTGGAGGCAGGACGACGTTAATTTCCTGTAATTCCACGAGGCTTTGTGTCCCACTCGAGTGGAGGGTTCCATTCCCACACAATTGGGAAAACACTTTTGTTCTTGAGTGTTTTAAAAAATCCCAGCCCCAGGAATTCCCTCTAGAAAAGGAGGCTCTCTCTCCCGCAGGCAGGGAGTGTGGGGAGAACTCCAAAACAACCCCTTCTGGACTGCACTGTGGCCCCAACGGACACACGGTGCACAAGGGAAACTCTGAGGCTCGTTCCAACCGGGCCTCACCTGGATCCAGAGACCTGCCGGGCTCTGTCGGGCCGACGTGAGCTGGGAGGACCCTTCAGTGCTTTAGCAGCAGGAGGAAAGGTGATCCCGGGGGGGGGGGGCCAGGATTCAGGAACGCTACCCCAGCAAGGAGCCCCGCCCCCCTTCCGCGCGGCAGTTTGGGGAAGGGGGCCACTAGCAGGAGTTTTCAGGATACTGAAATGCAATTCCCCAGGCCTGGGACCGTCACTAGCCCGGGTGCGCGCCTACGAGCCGGGGAGAGGGCAGCGGGTGGAGGAGGGGCGGCGGCGCGCGCACAAAGGGGCCCCGGGACTGCGGGCTCCCCGCCCTTGACCTTGGGTCTCCGCCTCCATCAATCTCCGCAGGCTGCCAGGGAAGGGGCCTGGCCCGGGGCCAGGGGCGAGCTCCGCAGGCCGCAGCGGGGCGGGGGGCCGCCAGGGGACGGGACTCAGGAAAAAAAGACTCAGGGGCAGTAGAGTGCTCCCAAGAAAACTGCATTCCAGCTCCCCCTCCTTCGGGAGCCGGGTCCTGGGGCGGGTCCGATTCACTGCACGCCTCCCGCCCCTCAAAGCAAAAGTTGCACGGAAGCACGACGGATGCCCCCTCCCCGAGGCTTACCCTACGACTCGCCAGCCCCCCGCCTTCCTCGGACCCCGGCCGAGAGGGGGAGGGGAGCTGTCACCGGAGGAAGAAAGGAGCGCGCCTTCCCCGAGAGGCCAGACGCGGGCAGGGTCAGCTGCGCCCCCGCCCGCCCCTCACCGCCCCGCTCCAGCAGCTGGCCCATTAAGCCCCCGAATTATGCATGGGCCTGGAGCCCCCTTGGCCCTCCCGCCCCAGGAAGGCACAATCAACGTGCGCTCCGGGCCGGGGGAGCCGGAAGGAGGTGGCTGCTGGTCGTAGAACCACGCGCCCGGGGCACAGGCCGGCGAGGCCGCGGGCCAGTCGGCGAAGCGGGCTGCCCCACGCGGGCCAGGCGCGCCCAAAGGCCCGCGTGGTACCCGGCGGGCAGGGGCACGGATCGCAGGGGAGCCCCCGGCGCAACCACTACGTTGCCAGAGTGGCTTCCCGTTTCCCATGCGGTGTCCGCGAGTCTCGGGCCGACCCTGCGCCCCCGCAGGAGCCCGGCTCCACCCGGCCCAGAAAAGGCCGCGGAACGCCTGGACTTGCACTTAGTGAAGGGAGACTAATGGACCCCAACCTTGGAGCACCCCCCCAAGGGGCGGAGCCTGAAGTCTCACGCCCGCAAGGCAGGAGGAGCTCTGTCCCTGCCCCCTCCCGCGGGGGAAGAGATGATTTGCAGGAGGTGGGCAAGGTCGAGGGGAGTAGAGGAGGCCGGCGGGGGGGGGGTGTCGCTGGAGATCCGGACGGGGGCAAAACGAGTCTTGCAAGCTGCAACCGTCGGAGCCCTCGGGGAAATTTTTTTAGCGGGAGGCAGGTGGTTTCATGGGCACGGGAGAACAGGGTCAGTCTCCGAGCTGGAAGGATTTTGATGTCCATCGCCCCTCCTCCCAGCCTGCTAGTCCTAGAACGCGCCAACCCAGGCCCCAAAGCCCGCAGCAGCCTCCAAGTCTCCAGTCTCCACAGCACGTGGTTTTCTGTGTCCTGAACCGCGGGCTCCGGACCGCAGGGCCGCGACACTGGATGTCCCTTGTTTGCCCGCTTGTTTCTGGAAATGGTTCTCTCTCTCTTTCCCCTTCTCTCCAAAGCAAAGGCCAGGTCAGGAAAATTACAGACTTCTTTTCCTTCGCAGGGAAAGTTTTACAAGCCAATGATGTCAGTGATGCAGGGAGGAGACCACACTGTTTAGGTTGCTTAATTGGCGGGCTTTGAACTCGCGGTGGGAGAGGGAAAGAATCCACTTGGCTTCCTCGGAGAACTCAGTTTTGTGGGGTCTACCAACCTCAGCCGATTTAGCCAGCTGCTGGGGTGGGAAGGGGTCATCAAAGGTCTGTCCTGTTTCTCCTTAAGGGAGAGGAAGACTCAGACATCACACTGAGCATTAGAGAGGCCCCCAACCCCAAGGGAGCACCCGCTAGGATCCCTTTTGGAGGGGTACACTCTCCAGATGCCACACTCTGCCCCCAAAAGCCTTTGAAACAAAGCCAATGCTTTCTCCACTGTGTGCAGGGATCCCTGTGGCTCCCGAGGTCAGGAAAGCAGCACTGTGTTTTCTGGACATGGAGGGGTTGGACAGCTGCCCTCACTCGAGCCCCACGGCAGTCCAGCACTAGGGGTGCAGGTCAAGACTGCACTGTGGGTTGTTCATCTTGGGTGGGTGCTCACCCACCCACCTGTTTTCACCTTTGAGTCTTGATTCATCTGCCTGTCCAAGGCTGCTGTGTCCACACCTGCAACCTGGAGGCTCCAGGAGCTGCCCCCAGGACTCAGCCCCAGGGGGTCAACAGCCCTGAGCAAACACTGCTGCCTGGGCTGGGCGGTTCACCCTGCCTTTGCGGTCCATCCCAACGGCTGCTGTTCTCTGTGCACCAGGAATGGCGGTTCTGACAGCGGTCCTCCAAGGCAAGGCCGTTTTGCTTCTCTTTTCCACCCAAAGGAGCCCAGAGTCCCCGTTTCCACGCTGTCTGAGCAGCAGCAAGCAGCCGCTTTCCCAGGCCTGTCTCTCATCAAGGGTCTCACCTCTCCCTCCCAGGCCACCCCCTCTCACTCCCCTCCTCCCCCTTCCTTAGCCCCCCACCTCTACTCCCTGCCCCGCTCCTCCTTCCTCAGCCACCAGTCCCTTCCACATCAAAAGCAGCAGAGCAGCTGGAGGGCCCCAGGGAAACTCACTGACAGAATACCAGGCCTAACAGCCTTTCTGCCCTGGGTCCGGCTGGGGGCCCTGCGCCCTGAGCACTGGGCCATGCACCTCCTCCCTGGGTTCCATTAGGCCAGCTGGACATCCTGCCCCTTGGGTCACCAGCTGCCACCTAGCAGTGCCAGCACCGGGCTGGGTCCAGATTTTATGGGGCCTGAGTTTTGCACAATTTGGAGGGCCCTCTTGACAAAAAAGCAGATACTGAAGCACACCTCCAGCATTAGGGGCAGCACCTGGGACGGGCCTGGGCACACGAGGGGCCCTGGGCCTGAACTCAGCCTCAGTCAGTGCCCTAAAGCCTCCCAGAAGAATCTTCACAGCTTGGAACAGGGAGAGACCCCGTTTATCCTCTATTATAATGGCTTTCATTTCCAGCAACCAATTTTTTCAAAGAAAGCACTCCCTAAGCCCACTATGTAACCAATGAGGAACGCCGGGGCGGGTCTGGGTCGGGTCTGTGTCGGGGCTACTGGTCGGGAAGGGGATCTAGGTGAGAAGCAGGAACCTAAGCCCCCACCCCCGGCCAGGCCCTTACAGCTGTTGGAAACCACTGGCAAGCACCTTCTCTCTTCAGCTCAGGAAGCTGGGGCCCAGAGAGGGGGAGCGTCTGCCCAAGGTCACACACAGCATGTCAGCCACAGAGCAAGGACATCTTCCCAAATCTTGGGCTCCGGTCCATGAGTCCATGTCCCCTCCCCTCCTCCCCACCGTGCATCCAAGACGCCCACGTGCCTGTTGCCATCTGACTGTGCTGAGCAGGAGTCAGCTCTAACGAGGCCGGCTGTGCACAAGCGGCCGTCAACACGAGATCCACAGGCGCATGGAGGGCAGGTGGAGGCCCACTGTCCTCACTCTGTCCCCACGCTAGTACCCAGGTTCCATCACAGGGCTTCACCCTCAGACAGGAAGTCACTCATTGCCTGGCTGTGAGCAGTGGGAGCCTGTGGTGATGACAGCAAAAAGGCCACACCACCCCATGAAGGTGACCCAGTGAAGACCCAATACTCCTCTCTGAAGGTCACTGGATGGAAGTCAAGAGCCTCATTTCCAGGCACAACTGTGCGGCTCACTCACAGGGTGATGGTACAAGGTGCCTAAACCTCTCTGTGACTTGGTCCCCTCATCTGTAAAATGAGGGGAATGTCTGATTGATTGACCTCCTTTGGGGCAGAGACTGGGGGTGGGACCCTACGAAGAAACACCACGGGGACAGCACCGCCACCCCACAGAGAAAAGTGTGACTGCGGAGTGCACCCCTGGGCTCCTCGTCACCAGAGGTGTGACCTTGAGCAGGGGACTTAACGTCTCTGCCGGTGCTTCCCGTTCTGTAAAGTGGGTTGATACTAGCACCCAGTTCACGGGTTGTCCTGTTAGGTGGAATTAAACTCGTTAGGATTTGTAAAGCCCTTCACATGGTGACTGGCGCATAGGAAGCTCTAAAAGGATGTGTT
Organism: Macrotus californicus; assembly: GCA_007922815.1. Taxonomy (NCBI): domain Eukaryota; kingdom Metazoa; phylum Chordata; class Mammalia; order Chiroptera; family Phyllostomidae; genus Macrotus; species Macrotus californicus. The sequence continues at coordinate 77,020 of VMDR010001650.1, forward strand.
AAATTAAAAATCCTAATACGAAAAACACAATCTCTCTGTCTGCTCCGGGAGAAGATGAACCCAAGAGCACAAGGGTGACAGCCGGACTTCCTGACGGGGAGCGCGAGCACCCGGCAGACTCCAGGGCTGGTGGGTGCGCGTCAGTCAGGCATGAAAATTAGCAAAGCAAAAAAAAAAAAAAAAAAAGCTGTCAAATGCCTAATAAAAAACTTAAGTCAACTGCTAACTATTTACCGTCAAATAAAAACCCTAATGATGATAACGGTAACTAGGCTGACGTTGGTGAGGCTCCAGGTGCCTTTCTCTCTCTCTCCGCCCTTCCCTTTCTCTGTCCTGAACCAGAACAAGGAACCACCTGCATAAATCACAGACCCCACAGCCCCCGACCCAGAGAGAAGACGACAAAAATTAACCTCTAGCTGACCAGCGCCTTCCATCTTTGTTTTCATTGAGTAAAACTTTCCCCTGCAAGTCAGTGCTACTGCGTCACGTTCTGGAGCAGCTGAGCGAGTTAGCACGGGTCACACACAGCTTCACTCAACTGCCTCCCTGGGAGACCCGGAGGCAGGACAGGAATTTCTCCCCCGTTTACAGGTGAGGAAACTGGAACTCTGCAAGGGGCGCTGCTTTGTCTCAAGCCACAGGGCTGGGCAGCCTGATGTGGCCAAGGGTCACCTGTCCTGACTTGACATCACTGGGTCTGGACTCAGCCCTGCCAGCACCGTGAGGCAGGCTCAGACAAGTCCTTTCACAGGGGAGGGTGGGAGGGTTGGCCATCCTCCCCCGTGAAAGGCCAGGAAGCCGGAACCCCACTTTGCACCCCACTGGCACCTCTCTGTTACTAACAACAGCCCACAGCACACAGGGACCTGGTACGTGGGTGTTGCCTTCATCAAACCTTGTAACAAGCCTGAAAGATGAGAACGATCACCCCCACTTTATAGGAAAGGAGACTTGGAGAGCCGAAGGTCAGGGAAGTCACGGGCGAAACCAAAATCCCAGCCCAGGCCTGTCTGAATTCACATTCTAGAGCGCTCCTTCCTGCCCCTCCCGACCCCATACCTTCACCAGGAAGTGTGCAGACAGCCTGAGGGCTTCTGGCCTTATGAGCAGGGATCACACCTGGGACCAGCTTCAAGGACCCCCTTGGAAGGGGTACAGAGGTAGTGCCTGCCTCCAATGGCTCTGCTGGCCTCTCCCTAAAAGCCTCCATATTCTGTGTGATCCACAGAAGCCAGGCAGACCCGGGTCTGATGCCACTTTGCTGTGTGACCTTGGCCAAGTCCCTTAACCTCTCTGAACCCCAGCTCAAAGCAGGGTTAGAAATGTCTATTTCAAAGTGGGGTCAGAGGTATTGTTTCAAAGCTGCTATCTACTTCAAAGTCAGATAACCTTAGCATAATGGGGGTTCCCAGGCAGGTCCCCTCTTCCCCACCACTCATCAGCTCTGCCCAGGCTCTGGGGTCAGCCCTGCAGTTCCCAGCACCCCAGCCTGAGCCCAGGGCCACAGCCCTCGGAACACGCCACTTTTCCTTGTTGTAGACAGAGCTAATAATTAGCTGCCACGATTTAATAATAGAAAAAGATAATCCGTGCCACAACACACATGGATTTAAGCAATCTTAATTTGGAGGGAAAATAACAACTCTAAATATATCAAATGCAAGTTTCTCACGACAACCCACAAGTGCGTTTATCTCCAGTTTCCAGCACAAGCAAGTCATTTCGTTTCTGCCACTGGCCAAGCTAATGTTCTTTTTTATTTCGCATTTACTTTACTTATTTTCTAAAGTCTGAAATGAACATTCTCAGAGCAGCATGTCAACCCTTCAGCTGACGAGAAGTCCTTCTTTCTCCAAGGTATTTTGTCCAGCAGTGGGTCACTGGCACCCAAATACGCCGTGGGTGCCCTGCCTGCTATGGGGACCGCCCGCCGCCCCAGGCGCGCCCCTGGACCTTCAGGGCTCAGATGCAGACTTACAGGTGGGCAGGGCCATCGCAGCTGGGAGCTGCCTGCCACCTCCAAGCCCAGGGGGACCTGCCACCCCCTGTCACCCGCTGCCTGTCTCCTGCGTTTCTCCAGAAATCTGACATTTGGGGTTTGGGGGAAGAAAAGGCAAAAGGCAAACTTCTGAGTGACAGCTGATGGCTCATTCCTCCCATTATAGCTCCATGTGGTGACGGAAGAGGTGGCAACACACAAGAACCCAAGAACAAATTACCTGCAATCAAGAGCCTCCCTTCCAGCGGCCACAGAACAGGGATTCTAAGGAGGCGTCTGGAGAGGACGGCTGATCGAGAGAGCCGAGCTAAGTATTCATGGTTCTCACGGGGAAAGCCAGCACCTCGTGCTACCTAGTGGGATCCGGGCCACCCCAAGCTTGGCTTTCTAGAAGCCGCCACTTTTCTGTCATCTACCTCCCGCTGGGCCCTGGGCTCCAACCCGGCCTGATGCAGAGGAGCAGGAGCAGACATGGAAACTGAGGCCCAGAAAAGTGACTTGACTTGCCTGGGTGGGCACAGGATTCCACCCTGGCCGGCCAAGGCCTGAGCCCTCGCTGCTTTGACCCCCAAGACCCTTCCCCAGGGTGACACACCATAAGAGCTTCACCATAGGACAGTAATGGGACCAAAGATGGGGGCTGACAAGGGGGGGACATGGTCCAGAGAGTCCCGCCCTAGCCCCAGGAAATGATGGAGCTAGGGGCTAGGGAAGGGTAGGGTGCTCACATTTGTAGCACATCACTAGACGTCACAGTTACTGTTAGGTATGTCCCCAGATGCAGGAACTGCATCTCAGCAGGTCGAGTCACGCTGCCCGAGGCTGGCAGGCAGCAGGGTGGTACACCCCCTGGGCTGGGTCCTTCTCCATGCAGCAGGACAAGGCCTGGTGCATGCCACAAACCCCACACCCCCTAGGTCTCCTCACCCCTCCTCAAAACGCCCATCCCAGAGAACGACTCAGAGACTCCTGCTCAGTGCAAAGCCATGAAGCCCCCGGTGTCCCCTCCCAGGGTCTGCCATCTTCACCAAAGGACAGACCCCAAGGGCCATCAGAAAACCCACAGAGGCAGGGAGAGGCCATAGGAAGGGATCTTAAGAAGGAGAGAGAACTCATCCATTGGCAGACACGTACCAGAATCAGATGCTGGCGCCCAACTCGGACCTCTAGGCCGAGGCCCTTACCTCGGACCCCTCCACCCCACTGTCCCCAGATGGGACATAGGCTCCATGGCACCTCCTCACCCATGGCAGATGCTCAGGGGGCAGGGCCATGGCCCGTAGCTACACCCATCAAGGGCAAGGGCACTACCTGCCCACCCAGTGGCCAAGTTCCCCACAAGGGACAGAACAGCAGCCCTGATGGCCATCCTTCCACATGCTCGTGGCCCCCATCACCCTTCGAGGGCAGGAGGGGGTGCCTGAGGCGGAGGAAGGGCACTAGGTGCGCCGGTGCGGAATGAATGAATGAATGAACGAACGAGTGCCCTTCAGGAGCCAAAGCTTCAGAGACCCCCCCTCCCTTCTCCTGTCTCTGACACTCAAAAACAGAAAAGGAGCAGTAACTACTCCCTTCTCCTCATCTCCAGAATTCTGTCCCAGGCAAAGGGTCGGGCCAGGGTCCAACCCTGGCTGACAGAAGCCCAACTCAGTTCTCACCTTGGGGATACCCCAAAGGGCGGAAGGGGCCCCAATATTTGCAGGCCAGCCCTACCCATCCATTTCTGGAGCTCGGCTTCCAGAAGCACCTGGCAGCGAGGAGGACAACATGCAGACCGCCCTCTGGGAAAGGCATGGCCCTCCTGGCCACCGTGGGCACCTCACCTCCACCAGCCAAGCCAGAGGCGAAGTCCCAAGAATTAACAGCCATTAGGCCTGGGGACAGCAGAGCAGAGCAGGGCAGGCTTGGAGTATCCCTTCCCAGCCACAGCCGGGAAGCAGGCCCCAGAGAGGCCTGGGCGCGGCCCACAGAGCCCGCAGCTGTGTGGGGTTCCGGAAGCCCGGGCAGAAAAGCGCCTGTGATTCCTCGTCCCTCTCTTAAAATATAAAGACTCAATTATCTTTGAGCAGTTTGCTTTACACATGAATTGACACATTTATTTTACAATAAATAACTGAAAGTTATCTGTGTTTCCTTTACTGTTGATCTACACAGAGAAATAATAAACAGGGCTTGTCTACAAAAATGCAACCATTGCAGCCCTCAGAATTCAATTAAGCTAAAATAATTAATGCTCCCACCCTATTAAATTACTTTATACATTGGAGCCCCTGAAGTTTTATTCTTTAATCTTTCCTTTTTATTAAATAAAAAAAAAAAGTTGGTGCCACAGGAGGGAGAGGAAAGGGGGGAAGGAGGGAGCCAGAGAGAGAAGGGCACAAAGGGCCGGGAAACGGACAGTCGCCATCAGACCGGGTCCGTTTTGTGCCTTTGATTAAAATAACATTGAAGATGCTTTCAACAAACACATCTCTTTCGACTTCAAGGGATTATTTTACATATTTCTTCAAGAATGAAGAAATCCACTCATCCTGTTGCTGAACAGAGAAGGGCAAGGGTACCTGTCGTCACAAAGGAAATAAAAACACGAGCTTCTGCAGCATCCCAACCCAGGGGGCGGCGAGGGAAGGGCGAAGCGCCTTGGAGAAGACCTTTGCCTTTTGTGGAGCCACGTCCCCCAGTTTTCTTAAACAAGCCCACCCCCCCGGGGATCTGAGGCCTCTCACGGGGAGCTACCTCCCCTGGGAGGTGGGGACTCCGGTGGGCTTCCGGAGACAGCAGAAAGCCTTCCCACTGAGACCCGGACCAGGGCCTGTGCCTTGTGGGCAGAGCCACCCCTGAGCGATCCCTGGCGTTGACACCACTGGTGAGAACAGTCCTCGAGCGCCTGATGAAGGAAACAGAGGGTGGGGACCCCAACCACACAGCACCCTTCTCGCCGGACGGTTGCAGCCTTCACAGAGGAAGTGCCATGCAGGTCTGCACAGAACTCGGAACCAGGGTGTGCGTGCCTGCGGCTGGGGACCTTTCTCTCAACGCCCCTGGTACCTGAGGGGTGTGCGAGCACCCACGCTGGGACACACACCAGAAGGCCAGTGTCCCCGTTAACCACCGCCCCGGTCTCTCCACAGGACAGCTCTCGTCGATCCCATTGCACAGATGGGCAAGGTGAGGCCCACAGTCACAGAGCTACCACGTGGCTGCTACCGAGAAGCTGGGCTTGCTGTGTCACCCTACCCACTGCCTCCTGGCACTGGGGGTGTCTGCACACACCCACCCATCTCACCCGTGGCCGTGGGGGGCCCTGGCTCACCAGGTTCACCCTCCAGGGAGCACCAAAACTTCAGTCCCTCCAGCATCCCCGCTGGCTTCCACATCTAAAACACGATGGAGACAGATCCGCACGTCTCCCCAGCCGGCCTCCTACACGTGTGTGCACACTGCAGCACAGAGGGGACCTCCTACAAAGAAAGTTCCACTGGCAGAACATTCGTGAAGCCTCTGCTCCTGTAATCCTCACGCGGGCTTGCCAGGGTCACCACTCCCCACTGACAGGTGGGGAAACTGAGGCAGGGACCCAGCAATGACGCATCCAAAATCAGCCATCCAGATTCAAACCCCCTCTGCACATGCTCTGCTGCTGTCTTACTGTGGGACAGATTGCCGGTCCAGGGGACACGGGCTGGCAGAGCCTTCCTTTGCCCCCCAGGTCTCCTGGGCTCAGAGGGGCAAACCGGAAGCAAGCACTCTGGGGTACACAGAGCCAGGGCTCCATGGCGGAGGGTCTGGCCGGCCATAGCCATGGCCTGAAGAGAAGGACCCAGAGCAAACCCATGTGGGGTGCAGACCAGCTGGAGGACGCAGGCCCCACACCTCTTCTTCAGGTAGTAAGAGCCAGTGGTTCAGGTGGCTGGCCGAGGGGGTGTGCCAAGGGCAACATCCAACCTCCCTAAGGTGCACAGTGTCCAGTAAGTGCCCACCAGCCCTTCCCAGACCTACCCGTAGGGACAAGACACTGTCAGAAGGGGCCTCCTTGCACAGATGGGAAACTGAGACCAGAGAGAGGAGAGGGAGAGGGTGAGTGTCATTCATAGACGCCTTGCCGGAACCACCCACGCAGTCCCACAAGCTCATAACAACCCTCACAGAAGAGTGCTCACCAGGGCCATCTCCCAGATGGCAAAACTGAGTAGGCCAAGTTGTACAGAACAGATTCCAGCCCAAGACTATCTGGTTCCAAAGCCAGAGACAAGGCCACAAGGCCCAGCAGACTGAGGGCCAACCACACTTCCAAATCCCCACGCTGGCTTCTGGCCGCCCGTGCCTTCGGCCACACCTGTGCAGCGAGCAGCCCGCAGCCAACAGCAAAGCAGCCACCAGCCGGTCAGGCCACCCTGAACCCTGGGCCTGTCTCCTCCTGAAGGTCCCCTGTACGATGGGCCTCGGAAAGAGCGAGCCCAGTGGTGGCCCAGAGGCCATCCTGGCAGCTCCCGAGCTGTCCCAACACCAACACCCTCGGTCAGAGGACGATCCCGACACAGCAAGGGGTGAAGGCGGGTATGGGACATGGGGGACGGCGTCGGCACGGCCAGGCGAGGTCAATGTTCCATACCTGCAAGGTTCTCCTGCTTGGGGCAAATGCCTTTCGTGGGTGAGAGCAGGTGGTCATCTTCGTCGGGCGTGACCTGGATCCCGATCTCCACCGGCTCGGACACTTTCCTGAGCTCGGAGCGTGAGGAGGGCGGCGGGCTGCCCTTGTCCAGGCCTTTGTCATAGCAGGCACCCAGGCTGCCACCACACTGCTTCTTCTTGTGCTCTATAAAAACCAGGATGTCTCCTAGAGGGAAGTTCATCTGACACTGTCCACAGGTGAGCAGGTCAGGGTCGGGGCCACCCACCAACAGCCCCAGGCCGCTGGGCTCCTCTATCTCCAGACCCTCATCTTCTTCAAGGATGGCCGCTTCCACATGGTCAGCCTCTGCTGCAGAGAGAAAGGAGAAGGGGAGGGCAGAGAAGACAGAGATGGGCTTAGGCAGTCACAAGCACCCATTGTGCGTTCCAACCCTTCCCCACCTCGAGGCGGGCCCCCTCGGCCACGGGAGGCCAGAGTGCACCGAGTCCTCCCGGCACTCCTGGAGGCAGGGGGTTCACCATCCCATGGGCAGGCGACAGTCGGGCACAATGGGGCCCCAGGAGCAACATCGCGGCTCCCGGAGGCCTTGGCTTCAGTGGTGCTGGCCTTACTGCTTTCTAGTTTGTTCTCTCCCAACCGCCCCCCCAAAAGCACAGGGACACACGTGCGTCCATGTGCACACTACACATCCTGGCTTCACAGGCACGTGGCCATCCCAGTCGTGGTGGCAGTAGCCAGAGACGGAGACATGTCTCCCACGCTCTGCGGCATTGGAGAATCACCTGGGAACCAGGAAGACATTCCACGCCCAGGCCAGCGACCCTGGGATCCAGGCATCAGGTCATTGTTTCAGCCTCCCAGATGATGCTGATGGGCAGTCAAGGCCAAGGACCTCAAGCCAGAGGCATCTATCTGGCCCTGCTGGGGCCCTCCCGTGCCCCTCACTTCCATTCATGGCTTCCCCATTCACACGAGGCTGACTTGCATTCCTCTACCTGAGACCTGGCTGCACATTAGACAAGAACACAGAAACCCAGGCGGTGTCGGACGGCCAGGCCTTCGGAAAGAAGCTCACGTGCTCAGAGAGCAACAAGTGAGTGGCGGTTCCAAAGGAAACATCCAAAGGAAAAACAGCCGCCAGCCGAGAGGGGCAGCTGGCTGTCCCGTCCCACCCCGCACCTGGGCAGACCCCCCCACCCCCAGCTTCGTAGGTTTCTCGGCGCTCCTCAACCACCCCACCCTGTTTCACTCTCACTCCCTTCAAAAGAAAAGGAAAAAAAAATTCTTCAGACTCAGAAGCATTTCTTGGCAGAGAACAAACCACAGTTTCAATGGGTTGTGCGTTTTCATATTTGTTTAGCAGCCAATACACTTCCTTTTTATTGTAAGGGGCAGAGGACCCAAATATTCTGAAGCTAAATAAATGCCTCTAAAAGCAGCAACCCCCTCAGGGGAAAACTGGAAGAGTGGGCAGCAGGAAGGGGGTCATAAATCAGGGAGGTGGACAAGGAGGCTGCATCTCCCCTCATGGTACGAGCAAATTCGGGGAGCAAGTTTTTGAGGGCACATGTCAGTGGTGGGGTAGACGCGGCACGCACGTCGGGGTCTTCGGAGGCTGGAAATCCGAGGGGGCAGGTAAATTTTAAGTGCTGTGATGTTTAGGAAAGGACAGTGGAAACCACAGAAAAACAGAGGGAAGGAAGGGAAGGGAGAAAAACACATTCCGTGGCAGTGAAGTTATTGGCGGGCCAGAGCCAAAGAACAGATAATTTAAGGAAAAAATTCTGTGGCATCTTTCATCCTACATGTAAATCACTGCTGTGTTTTCTGGACAACGGCTTCCTCAGGGCCTGTGAGTCCGTGCGTGGGGCTGCTCCTCGGTTAGCCGGCACACGACCCAGAACACGCGTGAACTTAGGAGTGTATGTGTGGGCGCACGAGTAGATGCCACTGAGAAGGGGGATGAGCTTTTGAGATCCTGCTCGGGGCTCTAGAAAAGCAGGCAGAGCCTTCAATGAATTACACGTAGACACACATTCGCCACGTGGTCGTACAAAAATACAAAAAAGAAAAGAAAAGAAAAGAAATACCCCGCCGAGGAGGAAACCCTAAACCCGTGGACTGCTTCCCTCCAACAGAAAGGACCTGGAAGGCGGAGGGAGCAGGGCTCACCAAGCTGGCCTCCGCCACTGTTCACTACCCTCGAAGAGGAAGTTGGAGTTTACTTACAAAGGACTTGGAAGACAACGCTTCATAATTAATTTACCAATTTATTTTGTGCAAAGATGTTTGGCTACGGTTAGGATGTCACTGCAAGCCTCCCACCAAACGGCGGCTCCTGGCGAGGGGCGGGGGGCGGCGGGGGGCAGCTGGGTTCCTGTGAACCACTTGTCCGATGGGAAAGGTAATTATTCGGACCCTCTACTCCCTTTAATGATCTAACATTGAGCAATACTGTTGATATTGAAAAGCTCACACCTTTAATTACCAATTACATATACATAATTTCAGAGCCAAAGGAGAGAGGGCTGTGAAAACAGCTCTTTAGAAACACAAGGACGTACTGTGCGTCATTTCTAGAGAAGGAACTCTACTAAATGGGGAGAGGGTGTCAAAATATTGTTTTGTTAAAAAAAAAAGAGAGAGAAGCACAAAGGAAATGCTCTGAAAAGCAAAAAAAAAGAAAGAAAGAAACGGGAGAGTTGGGTGGTGGGAAGGGTGGACGAGGCCCCACTGGGAGCCTAGGCAGGCCGGGCACGCTGCCCCGTCCACGAGGCCGCTGGACACCAATATACAAGGGTGACAGCAGGCCCGTCCCCGCTCCCAACCCTGTTGTGCTTCCCGGGGCGGGGACGTGCCTCCTGTTGTTCAGTTTCACCTCCGGTTCCCATGGCTTGCCGTGTGTTGCTCTGCTCTCCATGAACTTTCCCGGCCTCAGCCGGGGCTTTCCTCCTGTGCAGGATTCTAGGAGCACGAACAGCTCCTCTCTGCTGGGGGGGCGTGTAAAGCTACATAATTTCAAGTTCATTTTGCAGTTCCAAGCCAGCACAGACCAATGTGAAACTTAGCAAGGGGCACAGGTGCCCGCCGGCTCACAAACATGTACCTCCCTCTCCCTTCCATCTTTTGCTAAGGGCTCTGCACAGCTCTGTCTTCCTCGTCCTGCGTTTCTTTTTTTTTTGTAACAGCTGGTCAGCTTCCCTTGATTGGACAGCCTCTGCCTTCTCCCTCTCCTTGCGCGCCCACCGCCCCGTGAGCCCCAGTAACTGAGTTTGAAAGTATCCCACGCCGACGTGCACTCTGCTGCCCGCAGGTCAGGCTCCGCCTCCAGTCCCCTCACAGCCAACCCCCCTGGGCAGCCGGGCGGGCTGGTGTGCCCAGGCTGCTCTGAACTCAGGTTCCACCCCCTGACCCGGGATCCAGCTCACCACCTCCAAAGGGGGCCAGGAGGCAAAGAAACACCCACCAGAAACTCTCCCCCACCCCAAGGTTGAAAGTAAAACTCCAGATGAAGAAGGCATTCACCCAGCTCCAAGAATAGGGCTTCCTCTCCACTCCCCACCCCCAGGGTGTGGGGCCTGCTGCTAGAGACACTTCCCCAGGACGGCGGCAACGGCACCCCTGATGTTCAGGCAGCAGAGGCACCCTGAAGCCCCAAACTGTCAAACGTTTGGGTCAGAGCAGAGGGACCAAGACAGCTTGCTGAGCCTTAAAAGCTCACACCCAAGGCGCAGGGAGACACCCCAAAGTCGGGCTGTGGTTTCATTTCCGCTGGCAGGCGGATACCAAGCTGGGTGTGTGGAGTGCGTGTGTGTGTCCCTTCTGAGAACTGTATCAGTGATGGGAGAAACAAAAGGAGAGAGAGCCACTTGGCTAAGCTCAGAGAAGGGCAAAGTAAGGCCAGGTCTGGCCCCCTTAGAAGCCACCCTCCTCTGCCCCATGGGCACCGAGCCGAACGGCCTCGCACTGCCTCAGAGAGCCAGCCTCTGCACGCCAGGCAGAGCGGTCCCAACTGCCACCCACAGACGAGCAAGCTCCAGGAAAGAGACAAGACACATGCAAACAGAATCGGCCTTTCGAATTCCCAGGCCCTGCATCCCAGCCCCCTGCCTCGTCCAGCAAACTCAGGCCTCACAGAGAGAAGGCAAGAAGGAGGTTTTCCCAGACGGGGCGTGTGCTGTCGTGGAAAGCACCCCACACCAGGCAGCCCTAGAAAATGCCGCTGCTAAGGTAGAGAGATTGCTGCAACGTTTGATTGTTTAACAGGAAACAGGAATGGGTGAGCGGGCCCCTTGTCCCCAAGTCACATATCAGGCACGGGTGGGTCCTGAGACGTTAAATCCTAAAGTGCACGGACAATTCTGTGTTTACACACACATTCATTTTCTTTTTACAACAAAACCGCATTTTATGTGCAGTGCTGGGCCTCCTCCCAGCTGGTGAACTCATCTAGCAGCAACGAAACCCGGGTTCACAGGTGGTAAGGGACGCGGCTGTCAAGTGCCCACGGAAGGGCTTCATCCTGAGACACACTCGTCTGTGCCCCCGCCGGGCAGTGAAGGAATTCGGGCAGAAGGCAGGAACGGAAAGACATGGTTAACATGGGTGGCCTACAGGCCCTCCGGCAGCTGCACAGGCTCAGCGGGGCCTTACCTGGCCAGTGATCCCCAGCACGCAGGGCCCCCCGGGCCCCACCTACCCCGGCCACCTCTGACAACTGCCCCTGCACCTGGGGGAATTCCAGCCAAGAGGCCCCACCTGCTGTCCCCAGGGCACCGCTGCACACACAGCACACAGCCCGAGCCCCCTCACCCTGCAGCGATTCAAACCCCAATCTCTGCCTTCCATGGCTAAGCCAGTGTCCGGGAGAAACATGCACAGAATTGTTGTTTCAGTGATGGGGGGTTGAGTTGGGGGTGGGGGGGTTGAGGGGGGAATGTGGGGGAGGGCTGCCAGGATCTTAAAATCGTATGCCGCCAACGTCACAGACACCTCCGAGATGTGCTCGCGTGTTTACAAGAACTGGCTGCATCCCTGCATCCGATGGGAGACCTGCCACCTGCTTCCTGCGAAGACGAGTCCTCGCCATGCTCGCCGATATCTGTGGAGGGATTGCCTCATCCCCTCCCCGAGAACATGCGGGGAGGGGCCGCACGCCACCGACACACGCACTCGACAGAGCACAACCCTTGCTGCCATCAATTTTTAATTTATTGGATCCAAGAGAAAATAACAACCGTGGGGAGAGGGGGATGGGAGGGAAGGAATCAATTCTCGGTGGAGACAATGATCCACGACGAGAGGACTCTGTAAGGAACGAGAGGCCTGATGTTCTCCCAACACAGCGAATGACCAAGTGTCCAGCCAAGGACAGAGACCCTCAGCCCAGCCAGGCCAGCGGTAGGAGGATGGTCCTCACAGGGCCACAGAGGGTGAAGACACATCCGAGAGTGGGGGCTGCAGTCCCTGTCCCAGCCCATTTGCCCCCCAAATTCCTGTGGCCAGCAAGGCATGGGGCTGTTGCTGGACCCTGGGAGGGCACAGCTGGGCCGGGTCCGAAGCAGGACACGTCATACAGATGGACTCTCTCCCCTGACCACCTGCCCTCTTGCAAGAAGTTCTGAGGCATCCACCTTTTCCAGGTGTCCCAGAGCTAGTGGTCCAGGCCCCACTGCCCTCTGAGACCCTCCAAAGGCCACCTCCCTACCACCCTCAAATTACTGGAGGGACCAGACTGGTGCACACCGGGTCCACCCTCTCACACAGCATACGTCTCCAAATGAAATTTTCAAGATTCTTGACGTCCAGGTAGAAGACGGAGAGAAAGCTGCCGGTACACAACCTTATCTGCCACGTGGGTTTCCCTCCCCAGGAAAATGACCAGGGCTCTGGCTGACCAGGCCTGGGGCGGGCGGCGGCGGGGGAGGCCTGGGCCTGGTCTGCATTCCACAAGTCAGGATTGCTGATCCGAGAAGAGGTTTGGGGTGTGCAGGAAGAACCCTGGCCACCGAGCCCAGGGGAGGCCCTGATGGGCTAGGGCACGATGTGAAGAAAAGCCCCAGATACACACAAGGCCCCACACCCCTCGACCTGGTGCCAGGACACTTCGGCTAATCCAAACCAGCTCCCTGGAAAACACCTCACCTCGCCCTGCAGGCTTAGTCCAACCTTCCCCCCTGTGCCCACCGCACACACCTCTCCAGAACCCCCAAAACTGGGCTCAGGAGGCCGGGTCTCACACACTGAAAAGCAGAGAAAGGACCAAATGAATCAGGAAAACAGCGTCCAGGTGTCTTCATAGACCCTGCCCATTAGTTACTAAAAGGTTACTAAAAAAAGCCAAGGCCATGATACCAATAAATGCAGAGACCTACGTGTTGATAAACAATAATCAGTTTTATTTTTTTTAAAAAGGGTCGATCACAGTGTATAGAAATCCTCCTAAACACATTCAGAAGATCCCATAGAGCTGCACATGCCTGAACTCTTCTGAGACACACCAGGGCTCCTCAGGAGACGATATAAAAACATTTTTGCGGCCAAATGAAGAGGCTTCTTTTATTGGATGCTGTGCTTTCTCAAAGGTGCTAAGCAGAAGAAAAGCAGGGCCCTCCATCCAGGACACAGACTGCAAGCTCGCCGCGGGGGGTGGGGGGCCTTCTGAGGGAGACACCAAGACCACAGGGCCAGGGCTGCGCCCCACATCTCATGTCCAAGGTCAACACTTACACGCAAGCCCGTCTCCTTTCCTTAGCGGCACCTCCATTCCTGAAGCCCACGTGAATCACAGTGACACGGGCATCCAACTTTCGGCAGCTGCTTTCTTGCGTGTTGTTTCGGTGGAGAACTCATTAGGACGTTAACGAACGTACTCGTATCTCAGCAGTTCAGTGGAAGAGGGTCATGAGAAAGTTATGTAAAACAGAGGATTTTTTTTCCAACTTTGAAGTTACTTAATTTTGTGTGGTCTGGGCTTTCGTTACAGTAAAATAGCTCAGCCTGCCTAATTTAACACCCAAGCAGATTATCGGCTGCCTCAGAAAAAGAAAAGAAAAACAAAAAAATAAATGAATTTCTTGAATTTTACCAACTACACAAAAGACTTGCATATGTCAAAATGCCAGCCAGCCGAAAAGTCCCCATGAAGGTGGCACCATCAATCAAACCTCCGATCTGGTGTCACTTTTGCCAATAACACCGATGCCGTTTCCCTGGCCCCCCTCCCGGGCTCGTGCAAGAAGTACGCCCCTCGGCTTTCCTGGGTCTCCAAATAGCCTGGTCACGGCACTTCCCATACACGCCTTGGGAAAACCGCTACTGCTCAGGGGAAGCAGTCAACACACGGCACTTCTTGGGGAGGGGAAGAAGGGGAGTAGATTTCAGTGACGTCTGGCTCCCTGGGAAAGAGAGATTTGTGGGAGTGGGGGGCGGCGAGAGGGTGGGGGAGGCACATAACACACAGGACTCCGGGCCCGTCGTCAGTAGATAAAGAATGCCTCGGGTGACAATGCTATACCCCGAGCAGCTGGATGACACAGACACTCATTCATCCCAGCATTCTTCTGTGCCCTCTCCCCATTAAAAAATATGTCGGTGTCCCTACAGCTAACACCACCTCCAGAGAAGGATGCTCAGCCGGCCTCAATAACTTGACCATGCAGAGCAGGGCACGGTCCCCAAAGAGCAGTTATTTTCCCTCGTCCTCCCAAATGTGACACAGCATTAAACCTGGAAGCCAAAGTCCGTGGAGAGTTGCAGCTAAAGACAGGACCAGAGAGTCCTTCCCTGAGCCACAGGAGATTCAGGAGACAGCCCCCAAAGGTCAAGAACCTCATCTTTACCCTCCCGCAATAGATATTTTTTTCAAGCTCTGTCATATCTGTGGTGTGTGTTTAGTTACAGCTCGTGAAACTCCCCCAAGTTCCAAGGCACAGGATTGGGGATTTCTAAAGCGAATGTTTTTAACGGTTTTCTGCAGGCCAGAGGCCATTGCACAGCCCAAGGCAGCCAGGTGACAGGGCTGCTTCATCTCGGAGTAGTCAAATGAGCCCGCTGCCGAGAAATGCTTACAACTGGCTCAGTTCAAACACTAAATGAAGTAGAGAAATCATCAGATAGCTCGCCGGCCCTCTGTGCTGGAGAGGGAAGGCTCCTGCAGCGGAGGACAGCACTCGGCTTTTGTCTGACCTAATTTATTTCTCTTTCAGGTTAGAATAAGAGCACGCTTTCCTGTCGGAGGGTAACTTCTTCTGCCAACACATTGAACTCAAGCCCGAGGCTCGGGGTCAACTGGGCTGTCTCCAGATTCCTTGAACTTGAAGAAGACAATAATCCAGAAATCCTGTGACCAAGAACACACATATTCCCCAGCCCTGGACTGCACATTTGGGGAGAAACAGCCTCTCCAAAAGCCACCCATCAGGAGCCCCGTTTGGGGTGAAAGGTATGAGCAACGCCGGGTCTAGCAAGCACACCCCTCCATCCAAACAAAGTTTCACACGTTATTTGAGTTGGCATTTTATATCTTTGAGGAGCAGTGCCGTTTCCCTTAGTGCAGTGGGGACATTACCTAATAAATGAAATTGAGAATCCACGTGTCATAATATCAGGGCTAAAAGGATTGCCATTCATCAAGCTGTTTTAGGTACACGATTCCCCAAAGCACGGATTCTCGGCTGTCCCCTGCCTGTGTGACGTGCAGCCCAGAAAGGGACAAAATGATGCACCTCTTCCCAGTCTCCCTCGTGGGGTCAGGAATGCCTCAGCAACCCTAAAGGAATGTTCCGGAAGTCAATGCCATAGGTTAAACAGGAGAGGAAAAACACACCATTCAAAATGAACCATTTTAATTTCTTTTTAAGAGAAAGAAAAGCCCCCATCTGCCAAGTGAGGGCCTATACATCCATACTGATAGCTTGAAAATAGATTCTCAAACTTAATATTCTGATTGTTTTCCCTGCTCGAATCTCTGCAGGAAAATCAATGTTACAACTTCGCACTTAAGACATTTTGCAGCCACGCAAAGGGCCGGGGCTGCCGACGGAAAGCCGGTCCCAGCCCCTCGGAGCAGAGGCGCCGAGCCATGACACGGGCGCCGAGCGCCCCCTAGCTGCCAAGTGGCGCCAGGCGCGGCAAGGCTCGGCAGGCTTGCCTGCCATCCACCAGAAGCCAATGCAACTGAAAGTTTATTTTGGAAAGTCTTTTATCACAACAAGCAACAGCGATTGCAAAGCAATGGAGAAGGGAGATGAAAAGAAAAAAGGGAAGGCTGGTGCAAGCCGTGTTCTAAGAGAAAAACCAGCGCCAAGAGCTGGATTCTGATGAGACACTGAAAACCGGTGCACTCTGCCGTGGGAAGCTGGTGTGTGCAAAGGGACTATCCCGCCTGCTCCACCTTCACTGAGACAGAACACTGATCACTGTCAAATGCGCCCAAAGTTTCCCGTTGCTCCCATCAGGAGGACCCATCCGGTCCTGCACGGTGGTCAGCAAAGCACCACGCCCAGCCCTCTGACCTCAGCCTGCCTCCCTGTTCCTAAGGCAGGTTCCCCAAAGCCACTGCATTCACGCCAGCCCTTGAGAAATGACTCGTTTTCTGTGAGCAACTATTCTGAAGACCAGAGATCACCAAGGCCAGAGCACAGGCAGAGAGCCCCTCAAAACAGAAAAAAATAAAATAAAAAGAAATTTGCATCTGTACCTAATACTCGGGGAGGCAAAGAATACCCTTTAAAAATATTAGGGGTTGTTAAAATATGCTCAAGGCTGTTTTCTCTCAGGTGTGAATTACAAATGAATAAAATCAGCCTGGCATAACACCTTTGATGAACACGTTTTATTCTCCCGTGGAATCAGAACAGCTGACTTAAATCGCACTTCTAATGATATGGGGTTTCCTTCTGTGCAGAAGGCAGACAAACTGCCCCCCCCACCACCGCCACCAGCTACCAAAAAAGAGGGGCCTGTATCTTATGAAATTTATCAGAGGCCCAATTTTGAAAGATCTGTGGACAACTGGAGATACACTCCTATCCCCTGGGGAGGGAAGATCCCTGTGAGCCCAGCCGCCTCCCAAACATACAGCTACAGCAAAACCTAATTTAAAGGTAGCCATGGAATTAACACAGCCTAACTTCGGAGTCAAATCCTAGGTCTCTAGTTGTTTTGGCAAATCGTGAATTCAGACAGAAAATGGCTCATCTTCCAAAGAAACCTGTTGGTGGGTTGTTGAAAATTCACCTTCACTGGAGTGGTGTTTCTGACCATCGACATCTTATTCTCTTTGAAAGCCTCAGCCCCCTCATGGACTGGGGTTTGCGCCCCTTTCCACTCGCCCTGTCTGGCACAGCCGGCTCGCGGCCCTTCCCTCCTCCTGGTCATCACTGTCCCTCTTCCTCCCCTTGTCACTATTGTCACTGTGTTGTTGTTTGTTTGTATTAATAGCTGTGTCTGTCCTCCGATTTGAAAAGCCATATCCATCTGGGTCAAACATTTGAAACAAACCAGAAGCCCAGGTTTTCCTCCCCAGCTGTCTCCCACACTCTTTCATCCCTCCCTCCTCTTCTCACTGGCCCTGTCTGTAAATTTAACTAGCTCATTAAGGAGTCCTTCCACTCCCCCACCCCAAGATCATCGAGGCTATTTGTGTGCTCTTGGTGTTTCCCAGACCATCAGTTATCCGAGGTTGCATCATCCCTAAGAACCCGAGGCTGCTGCTCCCCAGGTCGGCGGGCTGCCGCCCAGCTGAAGCTGCACTGCGTTGGAGGTGGTTTCTTTCACATTTAAAATCTAAAACATGAGCCCCAGGTGAGGGCTGTGATAGCACCCATCGTGCTGTCCAGGACTCCAGAGCACCTTCAACCCACGTCTCCTTCATCATCGGGGAGGGGTGCATCCACAGGCCACACAGCCTAAACGGCACCCAGTTCTTGCCTTTCCCCTGCCTGCACTCCCACCTCCCGGGTGACACAGGACAGACAGAAAAGCCAGCTGCTTTTTGATAATAAATAGCCTTGTCTGGAAACTGGTTGGACCACTCTCCCCACTGAAACCCCTGCACATGCACTGGGCTCCATGTGCCCTGAGAGGCAGGCAGGATTCCCTTTGCCCTCTCGTCTCCCTGTCCCCACCTCCCTTCTTTGCCTCTCTTTCCCCCCCTGCTACTGCTCCAGCGCTGGCTTTCCCCAGCAGCGCTCTGAGCGAGGCTGAGAGAGACTCAAGAACAAATGAAACAGGGAAGGATGGCGCACCAGGCACCCCTCACCCCCCACACCCAGCTGCCACCAGTCCTTCTGGTCGGGGCTTTCTCCTGATGTCCCAGGAATGCCAGAAGAGGAGAGAGCAAAAGCCAAGCAAACCTACCTGCTTCTTCCCCCTGACACACAACTGCAAATACGCCTGGCTGCTTTTCTGAAGCTGCTAGCTTAGCAAGGCACCCCAGACAACTCCCCCTTCCCCAACACCCCCCCCAACTTCCCCCTCCTCAAAAACAACTCTTGTAATTATACAGAAGCTCTGTGGGGCAAATTGCCTCCTGGAGAAATTAGGCATCTGCAAGTCCAGACATTCTAACAGCCACTCCATCTAAAGGTGGGGGGGGAGGGGGTCAGGGGGATAAGCGATTGATTATTGGTAAAAAACCAAATGTCAACTAGCCAAAAGGAAGACTGGGTCAAACCAGGCTCGAATCTGGTTGCAAAACATTATGTTTTAAATGCAGCCAGTGGGTCTTCTTTCATGATGCAACGGTGAAAAATAAAAGGGCAGCCCTCGTCCCTCCCTCCAAAGGCATCCCTCTCCCAAGGCGAACCCCACTTTAACATCTATTCCCCTCCCCCCCAAAAAATAATAAATCCACAAATTCTTACTAAGGTATCTGCTGTAACAAAGGAGCGACGGCAGCAGCAACTGCTCAGAGCAGATGGCTCCTATGCTGGGTTTTCAGGGGAGGGGAGAACCCCTTTATATATATATATATATATACATATATATTTATTTATTTATTTAAATTTTTTTAAAATATAACATAAATATTCGGCTCTCGGCCGCCCCGCCGCCAGTCCTCGGCGGCGGCTGGGCGCGCAGTCCTCTCCAGCTTCGCGCGGGCAGCCCGGCCCCAGCCCGGGGTGCCCGGAGGATTGCAGGAACACAACCTGCCCGCGGTCTCGATGGCACCCAGAGGATGTTTTATTTCTACTGCAATAAAATTTTTTAAAAAATAGCAACAGCGACCGAGGCACCGCGAGAGCAAGGACCGCGGGGAAATGTTCGCGCGCCACGAAGCACTGGCCGGCCGAGCGAGCGGGTACCGCCGCGAGCCGACCTTCCTGGTGCAGCTGAGCGAGCACCCTGGGCGAGCTCCGCCGCAAACCCCGAACCTGGCCCGCTCACGCTCGCGCTCGCTTTCTCCCTTCGCTACATCAGCCCAACTCTCTGACCCTCTGCCTGACTTTGCCCGCCCCGCCATTGGCTTGAAATCCACACGATTTCAGCCGATGGATTTCCACTGCGACCTGCCTTGTTTATTTAGATACAGAAGATGAAAGATACTGAGAAAGAGGGGTGGGTAAGAAATTGATAGGTCTCTCTCCTTTTTTTTTTTTTTTTTTACTATTTTACAAGCACATCCCTCTCTTCCCACTCCTAGCTGACAACCTCCCCCCCCCCATGGCGAGGATTTTTCATCGGCCCCCCAGTCCCCCCACTTTTTTTTTGGAGTGGGGGGAAAGAAGAGATCATCCCAGGAGACCGCGGAGGTGGGGAGATGGGGCGGCGGTGGGGGGCGGGGGGGTTGCTGCCAGAGCCCGGCAAACGGCCGCGCAGCTGGATTCTTTTGCAAATAGCAAGAGGAGGGGCGAGAAAAGCGGCTGCGGAATCCCAGGACCGGCGCGGCCGGAGCCCTGCCCGGCCCGGTGCAGCGGCCGGGAGCCTCGCGGACGACGGCTGCCGAGCGACCCGCATCTCCCCCAGCACTGAGCGCACCCCGCGCTCCTCCGCCCGCGCCGTCCGCGCGGACCCACGCGCTCGCCAACTTTTCCCCACTTCCCGGCTCCCCCTCCCCCTCCTCTCCGCCAGCCCCCTCCCCCTCCTCTGCAAACCCCGCCACCAGCGCCGCCGCCGCCACACACGCAGCTCGGAAGGACTAGGGTCCAGCCGGGCTCCGCGCGCACCTACACACCTTCTCCAGCCTGCGCGTCCCCTCCCCGGCCCAGCACCCGCTCCGCAGGCCCCTGAGCCCGGGGCGCGTCTCACTGCGCAGCGCCCCGACTCCCCAGGCTGCAAAGAAACTTTCCTATGGCCCCCCCGGTCCCCCACCAGGCTCTGGGCCGACGCCGCTGCCTCGGCGAGCTCGCGGGCCGCGCCGGCGCCCGGCCTGGCTGCGCCCGGCTCGGTGTCCCCAGCCCCAGGCGCCCGGAGCCCCATCCTCCGGCCCCTCGCGCGCACGCCGCAGACACTTACGGGTGATGAGCTCCCTCTGGGACAAGTGCTGCGGGTTGCCCTGTTTGCGGCGGGACATTGCCCCGGCATCTATTCTGGCATCGCCCGGAGAGCTGCTCTGATGAGGGGAGCCGGCGGAGGGGGTCCGAGCTGCTGCCGCCGCTGCCGCCGCTGCCGCCGCCGCCGCCGCCGCCGCCGCTGCTGCTGCCGCCGCCGCGCCTCCTCCTCTGCCCGGGTTGGTGTTTTGTTTTGTTTTTTTTCCCCTTCCTCTCTTGCCCTCTCTTCCTCCTCTTCTTCTTTATTTTGCTCTTTCTTCTATGCTGTTGTTTGTTTTGTTTGCAAAAAGAAAAAGATAATAAAAAGGAAAGAAAACCCTCGATCTAAAATATGAGAAAGAGGCGAAAAAGAAATTTGCTGTCGCTTGCTTGCCGCAGACCGGCTGGTTTCTTTAAAAATATGTTCTTCAGAATGAAAAAAAAATCCTTTGCACTTCTTCAAACTGCTTGGCCTCCTGGACTTCCAAATGTCTTCTTGAACTAAACCGGGTTTTGCACCGGCTCCTGACACTTTTCTTTCAGGGTCTGGTAGGCGGAAAGCGCACTTCTACCAGGAGAGGGGGAAAGAAAAAAATGCAAACAAATAAAAAAGAAAAGAAGAAAAAGAAAAGAAAGCAAAGAAAACTTGGGGACTTGTCTCGTACCTCCTCACCCCGCCCTCTCAAAAAACCCGAAGCAATGTAAAACTGCCCGGGTTTGCTTGTTTCTGGGTTTTCTGCGGGCTGCCTGTTTTTTTCTTGGAGACTGACCCTTCCGAGGCTCTGGGGGGACTCCAGGATCGGCTCCTTCCCAGTTCACCTGGCAGGCTGGCGCCGGCCGGAGAGGCTGCCGGGTCCCCGCGAGCGCTCCCCAGCGCTCCCCTGGCGCCGCGGGCCCGGGGGGAGCTGGGCCGAGGGGCGGCTCGCCCAGTGCGCCTGGGTCGGTGCGGGCGCGGACTGGGAGCTATAGATTGCAACGTGAAGATGGCGGAGTCCGGGTTCTCTGGGAGCTCTCGGTCTCTCTATGGCTGGGGCTGCCTCTGTACAATGGGATAAAATTCAAGTTCAAGTGCGGACGTGACGTTTAATCTGCACTAGAGAGACAAAAAGACCCAGAGAGTCGGAGCACTGGGGGCGACTAGCGGTGGCTTTTTAACATTGTACCCTGTAAGAGAACAAGAAAGCACACACACACATACAGAGACACACTCTCTCTAGCGCGCGCGCGCGCACACACCCACACACACACACTCGCCCGTGCGCACACCCGCAGTCCAGGCCGGCCACACGTGCAAACGGCGTTTTTGTGCACTACTCTCCTCCGCGTGCACTGGTAGCGCTAAAGGGGGAGGGGGACGGTGGGCAGGATATTTTTAAATAAAAGAAAATCCTCTTGTCCCTCCTCCCCTCCTGGGAACAGGACCCCCTGAGGAGGGGGCGGAGTGCGGTGTGTGTGTGGAAGTTGAATCTACGCCAGTCCCCACCCGCCCACCGAAAGGTCTTTAGGACTTGTGGGGAGCTGAGTGGGGGAGCGGGAGGGGTTGCTGTGGAAGAGGGTTGGCGTGGGCACCGCGACTGGGGGAGATGGTCAACTGCTTTATCTCCGTGGAAAAGTAGCTTGGTTGTTTTTACTTTTTGTTTAATTGGGGGATGGGGTTAAACTTCCAAAAAGTGTCTCTCTGTAAATCCTGATATTACAAACGCTGGGAGAGCCAAGTGGACAAAATGAAAGATACCAAGAGAAGAGAATTAAGACACACTTGGGCGAGGAGGAACGTGAGACCTTGTTGGAGTTGCATTCCGGAAGGGGTGTTCACCCGAATCTGTGCGCCCCCATCTCCTCACCCCCTTAACTCCTCAGGGTCAAACACGGGCCCCACTTCTTAGGGTCTGTGGGAAGCGCAGGGGTTCCGGGGTAGGGGTGCTCCACGTGGGAGAGTGCTGACCCAGAAGTAAGAGTGGCCGGATCTCCGAAGATACTCTGGTCCCCCAATCCCTCCCCACCCCCTGACAATTACTGCAACCTGGAAAAACGACCCCTCCCCCCAAGTGCTCCTCCGCCCAAAGCAAGACTTGAAATCGCGGGTCAGAGGGGGAAGGACACAGCTGCCTGGTCACCCGTTCGGTCTCCAGCCGGCGAGGATAGGATGAGTGGTGGGGGCCTGACCGTGGCCCGGAGACAAGGTCAGGCCATAGTCTACGTAGACAGCCCCCTTCCTGGCCCAGGCCGCGGCCAGTTCTATTTGATGACCTGACCTCCGGGGCTGGGCCACCACGCGGCCACAGCACTCCCTTCTCAGGGTTTCTCTGGTCCGGGCCGGGAGGAGGCCGGGGCGGGTCGGGGCCTGGCTGCGGGCTGGGCTTGGCAGGCTAGCCTAGCTGCACCCACCCCACCCCACCCCACCCCCAGGCCCGGCCTGGGCGGCTTCACCAATGAGGGGATGGGCTGTGACGCCTCCGGGCGCGCCGCCTCCCTCACGGCCTTTTCCTTCGGGGGCACACCGGGTTTTGGTTCGCCCCCAAGGTCTTAGGTGGGGCGACCATACTCACAACTTAACAGCGCGCAGCGCCCATTAGCGTGGACAGAAAGCTCCATGCCCAAATCACTCCGCCCCCCCCCCCAATAATAACAATAAAATGTGCCCTAGCATGTAGCATTTAAGATGGGCTGCAGGGTCGCCCGCACAGCGGGTGGAGGGGGTGGGGTAGGGCGAGTCGGCATTCCCCACCTCTTCCCCCGGGACTACACGCAGCTGCTCACCACCCCCAACCCACACCCCACCTCCACGTGGTCCAAAGTCTAGAAGCACCTCCTTCTCCTCACATGCTGCCCCACGCCGAAAATCTTTCCAGAAAAGTGGCCTAAATAAGAAAAAATGCCCACACGCACCTTCGGTAAACTTCTTAAGAAAACCATAAACCGGCCACCCCAACTCGCCCAATTATTAAATTTGAGAAAGCAGTTAGCCCTCCTTCTGAGAACTGGCGTTGTGAAGTCCAGGGAGGGTTAGCGTTTTGCCCAAGGTCACACAGCGCATGGGGGCACGTCTGGACTCAAATCGCCTCGGCCTGCCTGCGCTCGGGCGCCCGAAATCCCGACCGTCGACCCGCGCCCTCCGGGGGTTGATAACAAGGAAGGGGGCTGAGTCTGGGCAGGGAACGCGGCAGCCCCCTTCAGGAAAGAGGCCCCTCCGCGGACTGCGCGGGGTGCTCAGGGGCCCCGGCAGCAGCTGCCACCTCCGGCGCGCTGGGGCAGCGAGGTCTGGGGAGGGGGCACCCTCCGCCCCACCCCGGCAGGAAGTAGCGGGCAGGGGGCGGCACGGGCCCAGACAGACAGAGGAGCGCTTCCTCATTGGCCCCGCGCTGCCCCGACGGCGGGAAGAGGGACGCGCGGGCGGGCCGGCCGGCGCAGGGCCGGACACGCCACCGCCCGCCGGCGCGCTCCACCTCGCGGCGGCCGGGGAGAGGCGTCCTGGCCCTGCCCAGCCCAGGGCTGGCCCCTTCGCCCTCCTCCTCCTCCTCCTCCTCCGCTTTCTCTCCCGAGAGGCAGCCGGGCGCAGGCAGCGAGCAATCCCAGCTGCAGCTCCAGTCTCCTTTTTTTCCCTCTGCCCGTCTGGCACGGGCACCATTAGCGCAGAAAGCTGTTAATGTCTGGTCTCACAGCTCCCCCTTTAGTCTTGCTGCTCTCCCTGTCTCGCGTTCCAAGCCGGATCAATAGCCGCCTCTCCGCCGACCTTGACCTCTCCCTAGACCCCGCCCCGCTTAGGCAGCTGGCCCACACTAATGTTTCTCCACTCTCTCGGTGCCCAGACAACAGGCGGGCTGGGCGGGAAGAGGGTGGCGGGGCTCCGGCCACAGCCTGGTCTCTTCCGCTTCTTCGGGACCCCCGGCAGGCAGGGGATCCAGTACCCTTCTGAGAAGGTCGCTGCACGCCTGTGTGTGTGCGCGCACACCCCATCCCTTGGTCTCCCAAGGCTTTGTGTAGAATAAAACTCCCTCCATCCCCAATAAGGCGGACAGGGGATACAGGTGCTTCACTGGTGAAAATAGAAAGGAAAAAGTGCAGATGCTCAGTGGTCCGGAATGCGACACAATTCACACTCGTTTGTCCAGCACCTACCTGCAGCGGGCCTACTGTGTGCTGGACCCCGAGCAGGGACTCTGTGCAGACTAGACTCAGGGAAAGAAAGGGCAGTTTTCTGCACGTCTTTGAGGGGGGAAAAAACAGCAGATGTCACAAAGGTTTTGGACTCACAAATGTTTTTCCGCTCTGCTCTTTCTAGCCTCACAAGCGCATTCCAGCAGGTGACACCCCTTATTCCCGGACACTTTGAGTTTCTCTTAGAGGAACGGTCCAGAGATCAGAAATCATTTCATCATTTCGGGGTACGTGTTTATTAATCCCGTGTGGAACTCTGAGTCCCTGTGTGCTGCCTGTGACACACCGTGCCGTGGGGACAGATGACACAGGCCCATGGCCCTCCCCACCCCGCAGGGCTTCTTGTTTCAAGGTCTTTGAAGAATTCTCATCCTTAACGCTTAGCTGAGGTAGGGTCTTTAGGAGATTCTACCACCTTCTTTGCCTTCTGAGCTGTTAACATTTTATGTTTCCAGAAAGGGGGAAAGAATCAAGATGAGTGGTGTCAGTAGACATGGGAGCCCCCAACGCTTCTGCAGAAAACCCATGCAAAGAGGAGGCGAATCTCTCCGTATTCACAGGGCCAGGGCCAGGGCCAGGGCCAGGGCCAGGGCCAGCGCAGGAGCGAGCTATTCCTATTCCTCGGGATCTATAAACGCTATTGACCGAGAAGCTGTAGATAAATAACATGCATCGACCTGATTGGTGGATTGACTTGTGTTAACTTTCGAGGAAACCGCAGAGGAGATACTAAGCAAATCCTATTTATGTTCACATTAATAAGGCTCCCAAGAGGGTCCTGATCTCCTTCGTTCCAGTTCTGGAAGCTCTAGGAGCTATCACATCCAGAAGCATAAAGAGACCAAAGAGGTCTTTTGGGCTTCCTGGCATGTCTCCTGGAATTATTTGATGTCACTTCTGAAAATTACAGCAAATTTCTAAGTGCCGAAGACAGTCGACGAAGGCTTTGCCTGCTAGATTTGGGGAGGGTTGCAGCAGGGGTTGCTCTGTCACCTTATAGCAGAGGCGGGACCACCACTCATGCCTTTTAACAATTGTTTGGTTGGTTCTCTGCAGGCACTGAATTTAGCAACCATTGCCTTCCTTCAAACATGACATCATCTGTACCTTATTTGTTTCTGTATAAGTGACACTTGGGCCTGATAGGTTAGTCGATCTGACTCTTGCTTAACTGCGTGGAGCATAGGCCAGTCCTAGGAAATCTAAGAGGTCCCATTGTCTGCTGTCTTTACAGCTGCAGCCTGCAAGGGGTTAAACCCAAGTCACTGTTCCTGATTCATGTATTATTTTCTTTTAAAATTTTTTTTAAAAACTTAACTCAGCTCTCCGTGTATGAAAAAGACTCACACCCACATGGAATGTTCCTAGCTCTGTCCTGTCATCAGAAATGATATTGAATGGCTCAGTACTAGGGGATCTGGAACTATTTCTACAGCTTTCTCACCTCATTTGGAAGTTTCTTGCCTTGCTAATTTTAATTCTTTAGTTGAGTCATCAATTCAAATTTGGTAGGGACTGGCATCACCCAGTTGGTCGGCCTGGGAGAGAGACCGTTTGCGAAGACAGTCTGACTGCAGCAAGTGGCACCCTCGGTGTGCGGGGGGGATCGGAGCAGCTGCGGGGCGGGCGTGGGGGCGGGCGCGTGGGTGCGTGCACGGGGGTGTGATGTACAGAAAGGGTCTCTCTGCTGTTTTCCCTCTCGTCACCGAGTCTCCAAACTAAGACTGAATGTGCAAGACACACACACACACACCAGTTTGAATTCGGTGGTCCAGGGACCATCCATCTCCCCTACCGGAAGCACAGACAAGCAGGGGAAAAGGGAGTGACAACCGTTCGTGGGGGGAAAGAGCTGAGAACCAGGAGGGAATTTTCAGTTCTGACTCGGGCTGTCAGAACTGCCGCAACCATGAGGTGTCTGGTGATAGGAAGTGAGGAGGGGTTGGGGTGGAGGCAATAATGACTACCTTCTAACAAGGGTTTTATGGGACTGTGAGGATTAATTAGTTTGTATCCTTCAGCAATTTGAGAAGGAGAAAGTTTCAGTAAAGGCTGCGCTGGAGTTGTAGACAAATCTGACTCAGTTGCAGGCTCTGCCCCCTCCTCCAAACCCAGGTTCTTTCTGAAAACTCCTGCCTGTGCTGAGATGCACTACTGAGGACACGGTGGAGGGGAGTGGGGAGGAGGGGGGAAGCAGAGGGGACTCGATTAGGGAAGAACCGAGGAGAGAGAGGCAAGAGTCAGGGCATCAGGCTCCGAAAGGCGGGGCTACAGGGAATGCTGCAAAGGGCCGCTCATTGAAACTTAAAAATACAAACCAGCCAGCACCTGGCTTCGGCCAGGCCTCCCAGAGCTGGAAAAGGAACGGGGCCTGGGGCTCTCATCTATTGTTCGGTAGTTCTAGAAACAGCTGTGTATGCTTTCGAGTGAATTCAACACAGGTAGTTTGTGTCCCAGAAAACACTTAAGCAGTGTCCCCTCTGCCCAACAGACAAGGGCTAAGGCTGCGGAGATGACACCGAGCCTCCACCACACACGTCTGAGGGTCAGGTGCGTTCTGGAGAAGGAACAACAGATCCATCGGGTGGAGAAGTTACAGAAGTTGTGCCCCGGCACGTGCATTAAAACGCTGCGCTGCCTCTGCTCAAAGACACACTTTTGGCTCAATTTACAAGGCAGACAATTTGCTACAACAAAAGATAATTAATACCACCCAGGGAAAACCGAGGTGCTGGATTGCTGTGCATTCTGGCTCAGTGGATTAGCTTAACCTGGTCCTTTTTAAAAAATGATTTCACTGTGACTTTAAGCCTTTGGGATCTTTGAAACAACAATGGCTTCTAAAATATGGATGTGGCAATAACACTTCCCATTGAACTTGCAACAAAGCCCCTTTGCCTGCCTCCCTCCCTCTCTCTCTCTCTCCCTCTCTCTCTCGCCCTCTCTCTATCTGTCTCTCTTCCTCCCACATGTGTCCTGAAATGGAACATTGGCCAGGGGCAAAGACACCCACCTCTGACCTGCCTCCGATGGTCTGCAATCTAAACAGGGCAGATTTACGGCCCATTTTTTTCACGTCTGAGTTTGGATCCTGGACTCAGATGGGTAGACTCATCAGCTGCGGGGATTTAGCACAGGCATCTGCAGTTTCGTTATTTGTATCTGCTTAACAGGAACAATTAGAGAGCTGAAGAGTGAGGACGCCTGTTTGGGGACCGTTTCGGTATTGCACCCAGGCCACACATTCCAGCTGGGAAGGAACACAGTAATGTATAAAGCATTAGTGGATTTAACGCTCTGCGTTGTGTTCGGGGAATCGAATTGTTGATGTTTCTGGCAAGAACTCATACTCCAATTGAAATCTATCAAACACCTTAATTAGCTCCGGGTACCTGAATGTGCCCAACCCAGAGGCAAGTTGGAAGGCATGAGAGCAGAAGGGCAGGGGCTGCGGAGAGATGCACGGGCCTCCCTTGACCCCCACCCCAGGGCCCGAGGCCTCAGTTTCCGGACCAGGATGCCAGGGCCATGGTGGGAAGTCGGACAAGCCCCGGCTCTTGCCCTGGCAGCCTTGGGGATGTGATTGAGGGCGTTTGGATGGTTTGCAGGGTGTTGGCTCACCGGATGGGGAAAGGCCACAGTGACACAGAGCTGTTGCCGATGGTAACTGGAGTCTTTTCCTCAGCCAACCATTCCACCTGGACCTCAGTACAAATTATTGTTTTCAATTACCACCTGTGTATTCCTTCCCATGCAACTTATTGATGTAAAATTACAGCTATACCGGTATAAATAAGTTATGCTGCAGTTGTAAAATGGAAGAAATTTTGTTGTAGCAATTATGTTCAGCAAGATGACAAAATAAATTTCCAGAGCTGTGCCTGCAGTAACCTGGGGAATTTAAACCTCATAATTTCCATTCATTTCAGATAATTTGGAGTAATTTCTATATGTAATAACTTTGTAATGAAAAACACAGCGGTACTGAAGTGATTTCACTCCGTTTTTTTTTCTCCTATGGTATACATGGCACAAAATAAATGATAAAAATAATATTTCCTTTTTATATGTGTGTGTGTTGAGTAATTCCTTCAGCAAAAAATCATAAACTAATACCCGGACTAAATCTCTGTCCACAAAATGAAAAATAAATTGAGTTAAAGAAAGCGAAAAAGTATGAAAGGCTGTGGATGTTTTATTGTGAGTTGATTGAATTGTCTTATTCCCATGCTCCTCCTGATCTCCAAGGGGTACGGTTCCCACGTAAGGGGCAAAGGCAGGCCAGCCCCGGACTCCCAGGACGGGGCTGCAGGGAGACCCTCAGAGCTAGCATATTCATGCCAAGTGGCGATTTCTCCGCAGCAGCCCTCAGCAAAGGCCGGCTCCTCCCGCCGTGAGCTGGGTTGTTCAAGCTGCTGCTCCCCACGGAGGTCTTTAAGGGCAGTTTTCACTGAGCTTGGACACGGCCGATTCAGCTGGGCCGCGGTCATATGGGTCTTCCTTTAATTAATGATGCAGCGAGATGCCATGTTCCCAGCTGCACCGGCGCCCTGCCCGACCTCTGACAGCAACACCTGCCGCTACTGTGCATGGCCCCTGAATGCTCCGCAAGATCCAGTGGAGCTCCTACCGAGTGGTTGGAGGTGACAAGGACGACAGCAGCTGCCTTCACTCCCAGGCCATGTATTTAGCCTCTGCTGCCACCACAGCACCCATCAAGGGTCATCTCTAAATGAAAAATGGAGGCTGGTCTGGATGAGGCGTCCACCCCCTGAACCCCGCCTGCCAGGTGTGACAGCCAGGCCAACTCTCAGCTCCCTCCCCACCAGCCAGGAGTTCTCCCCCTACCCTGCAAAATCCTGCCACTCCATGCAGCCAGGGGCTGAGCTGGCATCCCAGGCTAGGTGGTCTGGGCCGAGGGAAGAAGGCACTCACTTCTGGGGCTCTCCAATCTCCCTTGTCAGGCGGGGCTCACGTTACCTGTCAGTTGACCATCTAAGCAATGGGAAGGGGCCTTGGCGTCCAGCCTGGTCTCTGGCAGGTGGCAGTCACTTCATTAGCATCGCCATCTCATTCAACAAACACACAGGGATGGGGCGCCTGCTATGTGCCGAGCACAATGTGGGGTCCTGGGGCCCACCCCATGTGTGGTGGTTGGTGCCGAGGTTCCTCATTCAGACAAACCTGAATTTGCCACACCGTCCCTGCTCCAAAGAACGTTCAAGGTAGACCAGAAGTCTGTGACACAGTGCTAGGCCCTCAGCAGTTATAGTCAACCTACCCAAGGGCTCCTGTCCCTCTCCCAAGGGCCATGGAAGCACAGGAGTAGAGCAGAGGTCCTGGTCAGTCTGCAGAATTCCTCCAAGACCTTCCAGTCCTGCTAGGTCAGAGAGAGGTGGACTAATGTCATTGCCAGGTTGACCTTATCTAATCCTGGAAAGAGAAAGGCCTTCCTGCCCAGAAGCCCAAGGCCAGTAGCGAAGAGGCAGGACCAGAAACAGGCTGGTATAGCCACCACCCAGTCTCCCCCAGATTCAGCGTCCACCACCTGCGAGGCTTGCAGCAGGCAGCTGGAGACCCCCTTGGACGTGCAGCTAGAGCACTGAAGGCCAAGCCAGTGCAGGACGGCCACACAGAGGAGAGAGGAGAAAACCGGAAGAGAAACAAAGTCTAAAGTGGAATTCAGAGAGAAGTTTTTTGTGTTTTTTTTTCATTTGGGACAGCAAAGTCCAGGGAATGCAGCCACGGCTCTGAAACCAAGTGACAGAGGCGGAGAGAAATGGGTAGAAGGAGAAAAGGTGGAGAAGACCTGGGAATGATGCCTCTCAGAGCAGGCCAAGCAGCAGCCTCGGGCGTGTGGTGCAGCAGGAGACGGCAGGTAGTAGGCAAAGGGTCTGCAGGTTAAAGGCGGGAGCAAAGAACTAAAGTGGATACCCTCCGTTACAGAGTTCGAGGCCCTTCTATTTCCTGACTAGGTGTGTTCTTCCAGTGACCTTGTGAGGGTCGCAGGGCAGGACACAAACAGCCTAACGCACCCCCCTGCCAGGGTGCCACTAGGAGCCAGGAGACCTCAGGCAAGCAGCTCCCCATCTTGGTGTTCCAGGTCCTCCTACATTATACCCAAGTCATTCTGAGGATGACATCAGAGTGTCTGTCTGAAAGCCCCTGCAGCGGGCCTGGCACACAGCGGGCACTTAATAAATTATAGGTATTATTTCTTTAAAAAAAAAAGATTTTATTTATTTTTAGAGAGAAGGAAAGGGAGGAAGAGAGAGGGAGAGAAGCTTCAATATGTGGTTGCCTCTCACACACCCCCTACTGGGGACCTGGCCCACAACCCAGGCCTGTGCCCTGACTGGGAATCAAACCTGAGACCCCTTGGTTCACAGGCTAGCACTCATTCCACTGAGTCACACCAGCCAGAGCATATTCACCTAATCTTGATGAAGCACCTACTATGCGCCAGGGTGCAGCCTAACCTCTGGGAATACCCACAGGAAGATGTCATGGTCTTTATCTGCCAGCAGGTTACAGCATATCCCTGGGCCCTGTGCTGCTCACAGCAGACAGCAGAGCCCACCTCTCCTCTGCCCTGGGCGGCACGTAGCAGGCTGGCAATGAATGAGCCAGCAGGACCTGAATCCGAGGCCTACCGCATCTGCACACCGGCACAGGGCGCTGGAAACGCCAAGCCCACGGAACAAAAGCTGGGAGAACAAAAGCTGGGAGAACAAAAGCTAGTAACTCGGCAGGCCTCACCTCAGAGGTGGGGACCCAAGGGTCATCACATGTCAACAGACCACCCATGAAGAAAAGACCGGAAGGAGATGCTGAAAGGACAGCCATGGAGTATTAGCATTAGGTGATTCCAGAGGCTTTATAAAGAACTTTCTTTCCCAAACCTCCTCAAGTGTTTTTAAAAACTTGCCATACGTTTTTATCGTTTTCTAAAAGAATCAAGGGAGCCCTGGCCGGGTAGCCCTGTTGGTTGGAACACCGTTCCGATACACCAACAGGTGGCCGGTTCCATTCCTGGTCAGGGCACAGGCCTAGGCTGAGGGTTCAACCCCCTGCAGGGTGTGTCAGTGTGTGTGGGAGGCAACTGATTGATGTTTCTCTCTGTTTCTCAAAAATAAAATCAATAAACATATCCTTGGGTGAGGATTAAAAATACATATATTTTTTTAAAAGAATCATGGGAGTGGTCACTGGGCTGTGAAGAACAGCAGGAGGTGGGGGTGGCAGGGTCTGGCCTTGAGATGCTACCACAGGAGGACACTGCCCTGGCATGGCACCATGCTGGGTGCCAGGGTCAGCAAGATGAGTTTGGAGGGGACCCTTTATTTTACAGGAAGCTGCCTCGTTTTCTCCCTCACTCCCCTCTGTTTGTGGGCCTCCCCCACCCCAAACTGCTCATCCCCCAGGCAAGACTTTCTAGTACCCTAAGGGGCTGGTTTTCGATGCCGCCTCTCCCCACCCACCGGGGACCCTGAGCTGGGACCCTTGGCCCCTGCAAGCCCAGGCCTCCCCGCAGCGCTGGCCTCGGGAAGCAGCCCCCCAGGCTCTGTGCTGGGTGTGTGCTGAGTGGGGGGTGCTTTCAGGCACTCACAATGAAGAATGTCCCCTTGAAGCTTCCCCCTCCTTCCCACCTTCTGTCATCGGGGAGATAATTCATTTATGCAGCTTTCACAGAAGACTGACATTTTCGACTTTTTTAGCAGAATAAATTTATAAGGTAAATTAGGGGGTGGGAGGCCTAGTGTCCTAGGCAGATTCAAACTGGTAATTACAGAGGCCTAATTATGTATTCACCACGGAGCCTTCGGTAACACGGGAGGCTCCCGGACTGGACGGCTCTTCTTCCTACAAAGGACGCTCCCCCTGGAGCCAGCGCCACCAGCCTGGAGCGGCGCTTGCTCCCCGCCCTGGGCCATCGTAGGGATGCGCACCTGGCACCGGCACCCCCGGCCCACCACCTGCAGGGAAAACCCTGACCCTACTTAGGGAGTCATGAGGTGAAGTATTCTTTAGATCGGGGAGGCTACTTGGATAAAATAAAACTCAAAAAAAAAAAAAGAAAGAAAAGAAAGGAAGTTTTCTTTTTCCTCTCCTTCTGCACACCTTCCCCAAATTCCTCCTAGAGCTCTAAACCAAGGTCTACCAGCCTACACAATCACAGCGGCCGCTGTCACGGCCTTGCTCCCTGTGTGACCTGCTGCTCCCTGGGTGGGGACTTACCTTTCACTCCCCCAGCTCATCAGAACCCAGCGTGGGGTGCGGCCCCAGCAGAGGGGCCCTCAGAGGAGAGACGCGGAGCACCCAGCCCCGCACGTTTGCCCATCTCCCTTTCATTTCCAGCAGCCTCTCTGCTCCCCAAACATCTGATCATCCACTTGGTAAATATGGATTGCGTTCTGTTGTGGGTTGGATTGTGTCCCCGAAGTATGATGAAGTCCTGATCCCTGTCCCTGTGGATGTGACCTTAGTTGGCAATACGGTACTTTGCAGGTGTAATTAGTTAAAGTGAGGTTACACTGGATTAAGGAGTAGCCCTTACAAGAAAAGGAGAGGACATACCCCGGCTGGTGTGGCTCAGTGGACTGAGCACTGGCCTGCGAACCAAAGGGTCACTGGTTCGATTCCCAATCAAGGCACATGCCTGGGTTGAGGGCCAGTTCCCCAGTTAGAAGCGTGCGAGGGGCAACCATAAATTGGCGTTTCTCTCCCTCTCTTTCTCCTTCCCTTCCCCTCTCTCTAAAAATTAAATAAAGAAAGAAAAGGAGAGGACAGAGAGAGAGAGACACGCAGGGGAAAGGTCATCAGTCTGCAGAGACGAGGAACACCAAGGACCCTCCCCAGCAGCCTTCAGAGGGGGCACAGCCCTGCCGACACCTTGATTTCAGATTTGCTGCCTCTGGAACTGGGAGACAGGAGATAATGAAGGTCTTGAGTTAAGCCACCCAGTGGTCAGTACTTCTGTCACAGCTGCCCTAGGAAGCTCACACATGCTCCTGACGATCACCAGCGAGGCCAGAGGCAGCATAGCTGGACAGCACAGAGGAGCACCCTGCCCTCGGGGGGCTCGGAGTTCAACAGGCCCTTCCCACAACCCAGTGTTCTATTTGCAAAGAGGATGTGGACAAGAACTGTTGGCCCTCCTTGTCACCCTCAAGAGCAGTCATGACTGGGCTATAAATGTCACAAGGCCAAGACAATGACAGGTTCGTCCTTCCACACTGACCCCGCCACCCTCACCCACCACCATACACACAGGCCGACCTCTGGTCCTGGCTCCAGGCTTCACACAACGTTCCAACTCCAACTGCGGCAACAAATTTGGGGAAAGTCACACCTCAGTGGAGGAAGCATCCGAGGGCCGAAGGGCCTTTCGAGGGGTCCTCAGAGTGCACCCCGCCCAGAGTAAGCACAGGCTCAGCCTCTGTGTAAGATCGACTCCAGCGTGCCAGCACCCTGCTGACGCTCCTCGGAGCTAGAGGTGTCAGCTTGGTTTGTGGTTGGGTTTCGTTTTCATCCGGGGGTTTTATAAACAAAGAATAACATACAAGAGACAACGAAAAACTGACTACTTTGCCGTGATGGTAGAAAATGACGATGTGAAAGAGAATGGAACTGGGTAAAAGACGGTTCTCTGGGGTCTGTACAGAAACCCATTTTCCATGTAACAGGAGCACGGCCCCTCGCCCACCACACCCCCCTCGCAGTCCTTCAGGCAAACAACCCAGCCCTGATCCCGCAGAAAGAAGACCAGAAAGCAACTTCTTTACCTTTTTCCCCAAGGGCCCTCTTAGGAAAGCACAGGTAGGGGGCAGGACAGGCTCCGGGTGGCTCTGCTGCCTGGGGCCCGTGTGTGCAGCATGGGAGGGCGGACGAGGAAGTCACACGTCTAAGTGCTGGGTTTCACGCCCAGACACAGGCATCCGCGACTCTGACCAAAGGCACGCATGTATGGCAAGGTGACGTAACTTAGCTAGCAGGAGTCTGCCTCCCTGCTAGATGGTGACCCTCCAGAGGGAGTGGTGTCGTGGGGCTGGGCTTCCAGGTGAGTACTGACACCATCTGCACCCCTCCTGGGTGCCAGGCACCGGCCAATGTCCTGCGTCCTCTCCTCCACACTCCCACCCTGTCGCTCGCGGGTCAGCACCCATTTTACATGAGGGAAGACCAAGTCCCACTGCTTGCCCGGCACCACCCAGCCAGTCCTGGTAGAGTTCAGATCCCACGCCAGGGTTCCCGGAGGGGTGGGCACTACTCTCTTCTCCACCCTCACGTCAGCCAGGGCAAGCCAGGCTGTGTTGTCACCCCAGCTCGTCCCCAACTGAAGAGGTGTCCTCGCTGTCCTATACCTCACTCAGGGGCAGCCCTCCTGCCCCTCTCACCACCCCTCACGGCCTCCAGGGCCACAGCAGAGCAAGAGGGCAAAGGGTCACAGTGGCTCTTAACTGCCTCAGCCCAGAAGTGACACATGTCATTTCTACTCACAGCCCATTGGCCAGAGCTAGTCATGTGACACAGCCTAACTGTAAGGGAGGCTGGGAAATGTAGAAGAGTGCCTGGACCACTGGAGGGCTGTGCCGTGCCTAGTGGCCACCATGTCCAAAGACAGTATGCCCTTCAGGTACCGTGTCTTGACTACAAGGGTAAATGGGCCTTAACCAGAAATGTCTTCATCAGCCAACTCGGGGAGCAAGAGATGGCTCCATGGCAGTGATGGCATCCTGATCTGTTACATAACTGACTTCGGATCCTTACTCTGAGCCAATGCGGGTTGGCCGCCCTCTGATCCTCACGGTTCCTTTGAGCGTCTCTCTCTGTGCTTGCCCCCATCACACCGAAGAAGAGCGGGGCTTAACCGGGAGACGCTGGTCGTCGCTGTGCAGCCGCCGTCAGGAGCACACTGGCCTGCAGGGTTCGGAGGTGGCTGGTCAGCTCCTGGGAGGATGGGGCTCACAGACGGGTCCCCCCCAGTCCAGAAATGTGTCCGTTTCACATGCCAATCAAAAGAGACTTTTGAACTCTGGAAGGGGTGAGGTGGGCGTGTGGGGTAATGTAAGACACCCAGGCTTCCCTCCAAAGTCCTCAAAATAGTGTTTGATGGATGGATTTGGAACGGGGAACTTGAAAGCTGGGAGGAACCAAGAGATCACGCCGTCCCCCTACCTCGGGGGGCAGTCTGAGGCCAGGGGAGGAGGCACCTGACCGAAGGGAGCTCCCGGGTTGGGGTGAGGGGAGCCTCAGTGCCCTGAGTCCCAGGTCTATGGCTGTGCCCAAATATCCCCGAATCCCTTTTCAATCTGTCAGCCATGACATGAGAAAGAAGCTGGTGAGAAATCGTAGGGCTTCTGTTTCCACTGGGCCTGGCAAAGGCGTGGGAAGGGCTCCTGACCGCCAGTCACCCAGGATGACCTGGGGAGTGTCTCTGCCACCCTGTCCTGCTCTCATGGGCCACGAGGCTGAGCACACGGCCACCCACGGAAAAGAGAAACATTCCAAATTGCCAGGGCCCCATTGTGGCAACGGGTCAGGATGGACGTGGTTCCACGGGGACACTAGGAGTGAGCAGCCCTGAGGACGGTGGCTCAGCCCTCTCAGGACACAGGTACAGAAGCCGAGGCCCAATGGAGGGGCCTTCAGAGTCCCGCCTCCTCCCGAGCCGGCCGCCATGGCCGCTTGCTCTGATCCCTGCAGACTAAGTGCCGGGCTCACCACAGCCTCCAACCTCACACCATGTCCCTCTTCCCCGGGGGCTCTGGCCTGGTCGCTGCAGCAGGTGACCAGCAGCAGCTGCTTGTTCGGGGCCCTGGTCCAGAAAGCCTGCCTCTGTTGCCCTTCCTTCCAGTGACACTCACTCTGTCCCCCTGCTCTGGGACCATTGAGCCCCTGCTCCAAAGGCAACCACTGCAGGCCACACTCCGAGGGGTTTTCCAGGACCACGAGCAACTGCAGGTAGAGACCACAGACACTCACCAGCATGCCGCCACTTCCACCCGCAGGAAGCTCCTCAAGTCGGAGGACTGCCATGGCGGGGAGCGAGCCCCACGGACCCACCTGATAGGAAGATGCTGCAGCCTGCTTCCTTGCCAGGTGAGCCGAGCAGAACGCGGAACTGAGCGTCCAGTATGACCTCAACTAAGGAAAAGAAGTATATCAAAAAAAATATTTCGTGATATTTGCAATAAAAGGAAAAGAAAGAAAAAACAAAGAGAGAAGAAAGGGAGAGAGGGAATGACTGCAAGCGCAGGAAGACAGAGCGGAAGGAAGGGAAAAGGAGAGAGCGGTGAGGGAGGGAGAGAGAGAGCAAAAGACAGGCTGGAAGGAGATGAGCCTGCCTGATTTCACTGAACTTGACCCTAAGGGTCCCCTGAAGGGGTCTGGGCAGAGGTGGGCAGCGCGGTAGGACCATCTGGAGTCAGCTTGTAGAGGCGGTTGGAGGGGCTGAGACTGGAGGTGGGGGCCCGCGGGGGGATGCTGTGGTGCAGGCAGGAGCAGGTGAGAAGCCGCGGCGGCCCCTCTGAGGACGGCTGAGAGGTTGCAGGCAGAAGGCCCAGGCTGAGTGTCTGGGTAGCAAGGTGTCTGATGCGGGTCCATGGAACCAGCTGCATGACCAGTGCCGAGCAGAGTGAGGTGAGTCCTAGGGAGACGAACACGGGATGCTGCACAGAAACAAGGCAAGATGGCCCTGACTAGGCAGATCCTGGAAGACTCCCTAGGGGTGGAGGCCACTTCACCACCCGCTCAAGGCTCACTGGCACTCTCCCTCCAGGGAGACTGCCTCGGTGGCTGCTCTGCTGGGCTCCCATCAGCTCTGGACCCCAGCCTTCACAGTGCTCAGATCTCCGCAGGGCCATCGCTGCTGCCGGCTATGCGGGGGGCAGGGATGGTGGCTTTGCCACTGATCCCCAGAGTGCCACCATATTGTCACGTCCTAGGCCTGGATGAAATGGCCACCATGGTAGCGACTTTAATTAAAATACGCTGTAGCTTTCCCACGTCTCCCATAGGCACCTCCAACAAGGGCCAGTTCTTGACCCTCCGATGAACAGCTGTCCTCACGCTCCTTTTGGAAGCCACTTAGCGTTGGCTTTCCAGTTCCACCCAGCTGCTCTGGTCAAGGTCCCCAGTGACCTCCATGGCCACCGCTCAGTCCGCCCTGCCCACGGCCCACTGAGCCCGTCCTCCTCGGGGGGCTTTGAGGAGGCCACGTGTCCTGCTTGCTTCTTCCACTCCACCTTCGCTCTCTCCTCACCCCTCAGTCTGGACACAGGGCACCTCTTCTCATTTTGCTTTCAAGGGGCTTTAAATGCCATCAACATGCCAGTGACTTCCGAATTTACATCCTCAGCCCCCGAACTCGACTTTCAGGGACCCAGCCACCGGCTCAACCTCCTCACTGAGGGCCTGACGTAGACCAACAACACGTCTCCAAAGCTGATTTCTGAACTGTCCTCTCCAAACCTGCCCCCGCCACATGTTCCCTAACCCAGCACACGGCCACAGCTCACAGGCTAGAACCCTGGCTGGCCTGCCTCCCACATCTGACACCCAATCTGTCAGTACCGCCTACAGGTTCTACCGTAGGTGTCTTTCCAGGTGTGGCCACTTCCCACTGCCTCCACTGCTCTGGACCCAGAGCCTCCTGTCTGGTCTTCCTTTGCCCATCCTTGACCCTGTTCTCAATAGCAGTCCCACCTTTTGAAACATAAGTCAGTTCACACTGTTCTGCTCAAAACCCTCAGTCACTGAGAGCGAAAGTCTAAGACCCTATAATGGCCCCGGTGGTCTTAGGTTTGGGCTCCGTGTTGACCTTGACCTTGTTGACCTCATCTCCACCTCTCTCTCTCTCTCCCTCCCTCCCTCCCTCCCTCCCTCCTTCTCAGAAACTCAGAATCACTGCCTTGCTTTCGCAGTCCAAGTCAGGGTGTCATCACCTTTCTGAGCAGCAGTTCCCCACCTGGCCAGGACCATGACAACCGCCTGGACACCAGCTCACTAGGTCACAGGTGGAGCCCAGGAACATGTCTTTTGAACAAGATAAAGGGCCAGGATTTGGACCCAGGACCCCAGCTCAGAGCCCATGCCCTCAACCGCTGTGCTAGGGCCTCCTGACTCCGACAGCATCACAAAAGTAGCCGAAAAGTGTTACAAGGATGTGCTCGGCATGATTTTTTAATATCACAGAGCACCAGAAAATTAACTAATTTTTTTCCCTCGAAGAGTGATTAACAGATGCTACTGTGGGATTCCAATTTCAGTTAGGACAAAAGAGCCTACAAGGTGCTGTAAGGACAACTAGAAAATTCAGATAACGTTTATTAAAAAAAAATTTAAGACATCAGGACCACAGGCCTGGCCATGAAGTAAACCTCAACTAAATTTGAAAAGATTGAAGTCCCTCAGGCTTTGTCCTGGGACCATGGGGTGCTGAGCCAGAAATCAATAACAGAAGGAGAACCCCAAACATCTCCAGGTACTTGGAGGTGAAGCAAAGCGCTTCTAATAACCACTTGGCCAAGAATAAATCAAAGTGAAAATTAGAAAAATTTTAATCAAATAATAATTCAATGGAACATATAAAAATGACACCGAACTAAAGTTCTTGTTAGAGAGAAGTATACAGCCTTCCCAAAGACAAAGGGCTAGAAGACAAACACAGGGCACAGCAAAGACAGAAGAGCAGAAGCAAATGAGAAAGACGACAGACAGGTTAACAGAGAAAGCGAAGATGAAAATTATTCCCTTGAAAAAAAACAATTAAGATTGACGAACATTCAGAAACAAATAGAGAAGAAGTCGCCAATTTAGAAATGAAAGCTGGACACCATCACAGATCTCACGGACTCGTTCTGAACACCATTTTCCAAAGCACTCAGATGTTTAGATGACATGCCCAAAGTTCTAGAAAAATGCCACTTTTCAAAGCGGACACAAGAAGAAACGAACAGTGTGACTAGTCTGTAAACAGTTTAACATTATTTTGTGATTTAAAATCATCTTAAAAAGAAATGCCCAGGCACAAATGGTTTTCCTGTTGATTTCTATCGAATGTTTAAGTGGGAAGTGCCATCAGCACCACCCAAACTTTTGCAGAGAATGAAAAAGAGGAAATACTTCCCAACTAATTTTATGAGACCAGCATAACCTAAATGTCAAAATTTGCTAAAGACATGACAAGAATGGAAAATTATAAGCCCAGGCCACTCATGGAGATAGATGCTAAAATCCTAACCAAAAATTAAGCAAAATGAGTCAAGTGATTTATACATCACAGCCAAAGGTCATTCGTTTCAGGAATGCAGGGATGGTTTAATGCTTGAAAATTGACCAGTTTGACTCACTACATTTTCACAAAATGCAGAAAACTTATATTATTATTTTATAAACTTCAACATCCTTTTCTAATTTAAAAAAAATTCTTAGAAATGAACTTGCATCCTCTGATTTAAAAAAAAATGTATCTAAAAATCGACAGTTATCATCATCCTTATCCTTTCCCCTTGATATAGAAAAGAAGACAAGGATCCCACTACGACCATTTATATTAACACTGCTCTGAAGACCTGAGACAGTGTGATAAA